>JAOSBN010104811.1:0-11120 GCA_027563595.1 Erythroxylum suave
TGCTTGGTATGATTGTCTGAGTTCATTTTTAATTAAAAATGACTTTATTAGAGGTTAAGTGGATAAAATATTATTTAGAAAAATATTAAAAATGATTTTATTGTTTTACAAATATATGTAGACGATATCATCTTTGGTGTAACTTCTAAAAAATTATGTTCAATTTATGAAAATCTTATGAAAAGTGAATTTGAAATGAGTATGATGGGTGAATTAAAGTTCTTTCTTGGTTTATAAATTAAAAAAACTAAAAAAAAGTTTTTTATTCATCAACAAAAGTATATTAAAGAACTTTTAGACAAATATAAAATGGAATGTTAAACCAATTTCAACTCTTATGCATCCTTAAATTGTTTTAACTAAGAATGAAGTTGGTAAGAAGATTGATCAAACTCTTTTTAAAGGAATTATTGGTTCTTTGCTTTACTTAACTACAAGCAAACTTGATATAATGTTTAGTGTTTGTTTGTGTGTACAATTTCAAGCAAATCCTAGAGAATCTCATTATATTGCTGTTAAAAGAATATTGAGATACTTAGCAAGTTCTACTGATCTTTGCTTAATGTATGAGGAAGGCAAAGATTTCATGTTAATTGGCTACTGTGATGTTGATTATGCTGGAGATAGGATTGATAGAAATAGTACAAGTGGAGGTTGTCACTTTCTTGGTCAAGCAAGAGGCAAAGTTCAATTGCTCTATCCACTGCAGAAGCTGAATACATGTCAGCTGCAAGCTGTTGTTCACAGATATTATGGACAAAGTATCAATTAGAGGATTATTCTATCTAAGAAGATCAGATTCTAATATTCTATGACAACACAAGTGCTATTAATCTCTCAGAAAATCCAATACAACACTCAAGGGCAAAGCATATTGAAGTTAGACATCATTTTATAAAAGACTATGTACAGAGAGGAATCATCAATCTACAATTTGTTGAGACGAATCAATAATGGGCAGATATATTCACCAAACCCTTAAGTGAAGATAGATTTAAGGAAATCAAATGAAACTTGAATATGGTGATGTTAAATGACCATTCGTCTGAGATTCCACTATCCAGATGATTCGTACTGAAGAAATTGAAAAGTTGTAATTTTTCAGATTAAACAGTAATGGTAACTTCCATTCGGTAGTTCCAATCTCATGATTATTAGTGGATCAGTTAAAAACGTTACAAATTTTAACTTTTTAAGAGTGTATATAAAAGGAAATCATCTTAAAATCTGTAACACCTTACACTCTAGAATTTTCTTGAAAAACTTCGAAACTGACTTGCTCAAAGTGCTCTTAACAAAAACGATCTACCCCTCTATTCTAAACATCAAATCCTTCTCATTTCATTTCATATCTTCCTCTCAATTTTTTCTATATACTAACCTCGCTTTTTTAATCTAAATACATTTCTGTGTTTAATGTTTATCTTTTATAGATTAAAATGTCGAAATCTTTTGTCTATAGAAGACTCCTCGATTTCACTTCCCTAAAGAATAATTGGATGAATATCGAACCTGAGATTAAAGCAGTTGGATGGAAGAACTTCTTCAATATCCTAGAGATGGTGTATCTGAAAGAAATATATGAGTTTTGGAAGAATGCAAAGGTGGTAGACAACACCTTGGTATCAATGGTAGATGGGTTGTTTGTAATAATCACACAAGATTCTATTGTGAAGGCTATTGGGTGTCCAAGTGAAGGAGCATAATTATTCAACAATACAAATTGGATCGCTCAAATTCATATAAATGAAGCCAACATCAATCGACAACTATATGGATCCAGTAATCTAGAAGTCAAGAAGTCTTCAACCATCATTCCGAAGGCTAGGTTTCTTCACTCACTTCTTCTCCATTGTATCCTACCAAGAGTGGGATCAAAGGACGTGGTGACAATGAATGATAAACATTGTCTATTTCATCTACTCACTCACCAACCTATTAATCTTTGGTTCTTGATTATGAAGTACATGATAAAGGCTAGGGCGGATTATCATCTGAAGAATAGTTCTTTACCTTACAGTATACTGTTAATAAGATTCTTCAAAGAATCTAGAATCCTACTTTATAGATGAGACAGAGTAAAGATGAATGTTAAGAGTATTATCAATGCCTCTAATATTCACAAAATAGGGATTAAGAATGAAGCCAAAACGGATATAGGTTTCACACTGAAAGTACAGTCTAACGGGGAGCTTTTAGTAAGACGAAACAGGAAAGAACATGTTCCGTCTAAAATACAAGCAAAACCTCAATCGTTCGGAAGAATATCAGCACAAGTAAAGGTTGAATAATCATCTGATGAGTTGATACAAGCCAAGACGTTTCCAAAAAGCAAGGAAAGCAAGGTTCAACAACCAACTCACCAAGTATCTTTAAAAAGGAAGGCTGAGATGCTCCAATCAGAAAGGCCCAAGAAAAAAGGTCACCAAGATTAATGACCTTACAAAAAAAAGAACAAAAGAAGCAAGAAGTTCTAGTTCTTGGTGGAGATTTTGAGAGTAAAAAGGAGCAAGAGCAACAACATCAGCCTACCAAACCAACTGTCTCTATCCCTTAAACAATTAGAATAATCGTCTAGAGAGACAGAGATAAAAAGGAAGTTAGTATTTGATAAGAAGAACCCTCAACAATAACTCTCTTCCAAATCAGCAGAAGAACAAAAGAAGATGAACCCTATTTAGAAGAAGAAGGTTTTATCATTTGATGTTCCACAAAAGACACTGACTGTTAAAAAGCAGTGAGTAACTTACAACCCTCCTCAATCGATAAAGAAAGAAGATTTGAAGATGAAGGTCAAAGAAGAATCAACACCTGATCATCACAGATGTTCAATTATCATCAAAGAACCTTCTAAACAGAAAGTTAAGGATTAAGTTGAACCTATAACAGTAAATGATTAGACGATACATCTTCTAAGCCCTGAAGATCGAAGACTATATAGTTTTCTGTGAGTTGAAAAGACAGAACCATATCTATTGAAGATTACCAAAGATCTTTACACAATCTATCCAATGACAAATAGAACAAAAATCAAGATTATACCAGATGTACAACCTAGACGTCTAGCATCAGAAGTCAGCAAAGAAAAAGGAAAGAAGAAGAAGTTTCCTGAAAAATGAAAAGATGATCTCACAGAAGAAGAAATTTAAGTGGTAGTGAAAAACATAGATGACGTATGTCATGCAGCTCAACTTATAGGCATCTATATATCACATCACATATCAAGGGAATCAAAAAGTAATTTTAGAGCATTTGCCAAAGAGGGAAGCTTCATGGTAGTTGACATAATATCAGAAGGAAGGTACAAAAGTATCACAATTGAAGGTATTAATTTTAACTTAGAAACATTTGTACATTTGCTTATTCATTTCAAGCCCTTAGGTTTTATTCCTTCAGTTAAAACTATTTTAAACCTTCTAGGGCAACCAACGCCTTCTAGGGAAACCAATTTACAAATTACCTAGACCTAATGATCTTGATATCCCTGACGGAAAACAACCTTTCAAATTACCCTAAATCAAAATTATAGAATTAGACGATTCACCTAGAAAATCATCTGTCGTTGATTATATTCGTCCACTTAGTGAAAAGCTATGAGATCCTACCATTAATTCAAAGTTCTTGAAGAATTTCATTGAATGGATTGAAGCTAGTTACAAGTAGACGGAAGTTCAGGAAGCTTTAGCTAAACATATTGAGAAACTTGATACTAAGGTTGATGAACTAGGTGATACAGTGGGTGATCTTCATGAGGAAATAGCACTTCTACGTGTTTCTATAGAGGAAGACCTCAAGACGATTTTGCACTGATATTCAATAAATGTTTTTTGAAATTTTGAAGCATCTAAAATAAACGATCTTTTTGATTAATAACAAATAGGTGGAGAATAAGAGAATAGTAGAAAGAAGAATTAGTATGAAAGTTTTGTATATCTTGTTTTATTCATTTGAATGTTATTTTATCTTCTAATATTATAATTATTTGTTATCATCAAAAAGGGGGAGATTGTTAAGTCAAGAAGACTTCACTTCTTCAATTGATTTTGATGAAAGTCAAATAATAATAATAATAAAAGTGTGTGAACTATTTTGATAAATTTGTTAAGTGCACAGATAAATGTAAATGGAACAAATCATCAAATCTAGACAATACTTAAGTAACAGATGAATAAAATGAAGTGTCTAAGATCAGTCAGACGAAGTGATTAAGTCTAAGACACTAGACGAAGCATACAAGTCAATGTAATTGAAGAATGTATGAGAACATCAGTTAGTTAGAGTTGGTTACAGGACTCAACTAATAACAGACTTTAAAAGAATCTACAAAACAGATTTCTCAAGAAGACAGTTGGAGATTTAGATTATAAATATCAGTTGTAGTTGTAAAAACAACATAATACATACAACAAAAAGAGAGAGAACTTTGAATGTACAAAAAATACTTAGAGAAATTCTGTGCTCAAGTGCTTATGCTGTGAAAAATATTCTGAAAGAAAAGAAAGAAAGAAAGAGAGCAAAAACATCTGCAACATAAGTGTGAAAGCTCAAAACAATATCTTTTCGAGTGAAAGGAAGGCTAGAGCTTGAAGAGGCTAAGAAAGCAGATAAAGAATGCTTTGTGAAAGAGACCTAAAAAGGCTCTGCAAGTTTAGAAATAATACTTGTAATATTAAAGAGATAGTGAAATCTCAGAAAAACTCTGAGGACTGGACATAGCCCAAGGTTAAGGGTGAACCAGTATAAATCGCCCTTATCTCTTTAATTTGCTTGTTGTTAGAAGAATAGATATTAATTTCCGTTGATGCATTACTCATCAAATTAAGTGCGTTGTTTTGTAATCTTCTAAATTTGTCAAGAAAATCAAGAAGATTTTAAAGATTAATATCTTAGATGATTTAACACAATTCAACGCCCCTTCTTGTGTATTTTACATATTATACGTGATTTCTATATTAACAAGTGATTTACTTCAATATTATTCTCCATGTTTAAGTATAAATGAAAAATAGTTAAGATGAATGAAAAAAGTCATGAAGAGGTTTGTTTAAGCCAAAACCGAATAAGTATCTCTTTGGTGAAAGTTGGTGAAATTGTGAATATCTTTTGAAATTGATGGTTTAAATAGACTTTATGAAGTTAATTATGTATGTATAATGTGAATTGATGATGGAAAACGTGGAAGAAGTACATTAGAAGGAGGCTTTCAAGTTTATGCCTTTAGGTGTTTGATAAAATGCCTAAGTGAACTTGGCTTAGTATTTAAGGATCTTAATGGTGCGCATTGGAATGAGGCTTTCATGTATGTTTAGAGTAAACCTGAATATTTGCTTAGATTGATGAATAGTGGCCTAATGTGCTTGCATTAAAATGTGCTCAATTATGCTTTGAAAGGCTTAAGTAATGAATTAAACGCAATAATTGCCTTGGAAAATGCAAAAGAAAGCTTATGTGAATAATAAGGGAAGTAACCATGGGAGAAGCTTCATGACTGAATCCTATAGCTTAAAAATTGTGATATTGCGTTTTATACACTTATGTGATGGTGTATAAATATGAGATATATGTTTAAGTGGTAAATACATTTCATTTATACGTATGAAGGCTCGGGAGCTGTGAATTAATGAGCTCGTACTGAGGGTTACTGAAGTCAAAGGAGTCTACATCTTCTTTTGAGGTAAGTTGGGGAAAACATACCTCTCAAATGGGATTAGGACATCCTAAAATAGGCATGATAACTTGTATGTAAATTTTGAACCTAGGTAATGCATAGTAGAATTCATTCTCAAATAGATGCTAGTATACTTATGTTTTTAATAAATGAAATTGTTTTGAATAACTCTTTGCACTTAGAGTGAAACCGATGTTTTTGTTTCATATTTTGAGGAATGATATTGTTTTCAACAATTGAAGTGCAAAGGATAATGTTTGATTTTCTTACTACATTTTTGAATAACTTTTCACTTAGAGTGTAAAAGATAACTTTCAATGTATGAAAAACATTTTGAAACTTACATGTATATAACTGAGTCATGTATACTGCATGTATGTTTTTCTCTTTTGGCTTAGAACCTTGGCATGGTTCCATTTTATCAGTTGGACTGATAAATAAAGGTCTGATGCCTTACTTGATTTTAGTATTCAATATTTTTATATGACTTTTGATGATTGTTGAGGAAACGATTGGTCAATCATGTGCTGGGCATAATAGATTAAGCGACCTCATACCCTTGACGCTGGTACATAAAAGTCGAGTCCTTATAACAACACCATTCTGTAGGACTTGCGGATGATTGCACACCTAGAGGTCTGGTCACCAATGAGGTCATTATCCATGGTTATGATGCTCTTGTCAACCGTAGTCTGGGCTCACTACAGATGAAAGTCGAAACAACAACAGGATTCGATGGGTGTACACACTAGTTTGGCCAATTAGTGGTGATACACATAATTGTTTTGGCTTATCTTGAGATTTGACTTCCTAACAAGATTTGACTTTTACATATGTTGGTTTTCTGCTCACGTGTATTGAAACTAAAACCTAGGTTCACTGAATCAGTGATTAATAGGCCGCGCCTTTGTGGTTCCTAACTAGTATGGCATGAGATATGGACTAGGCCTATATGTTTCTATGTCGTGCATAATCACTACATAGCTAGTTATGTGCATTGTTAGATGTGTAAAACTGTCCTTAGGTTAGTTAGACCATTTTGGTATATACCGAGTTCTATTTGCGATATATGTTTCTTTCTGCTCACTAAGTACATAATGTACTCACCCCCTTCGCTTCCCAACCATGCAGGCTAATATGGTGAGTTTGAAGTTTTGAGTGGATCATGCGGTTTTTTGACATTTTCGAGATATTACCACACGTAGGTAGTCTCTATTTTGTACTTTGTTATATAGTGGCTCATGATTCTATTGATATGCTTTGTAATTTTGTAAAGTAACACTCATCTTTCTTGTGGTTTGTAAATGACTTTATGTATGAACATTTTGTATTGTCGTTGAGATTGATATACAGTTAGCCTTACATAGTCGAGTTATCGTGGGCATCCTTAGCTCAGGTATGTAGCGGTTGTCATATATTTGATGTAGTTCTGGGTCATGACAATTAAATTGGTATAAGAGCAAGGTTTTCATGTTTTCAAAAGTGTTATTATAGTTTTCAAAAGATTCATAAGCCGTAGGTTTTGAGTCTGGGTGTCAACAGTCTTTGGTTGAGAACTTGAGTCTCGAATTGTTAAGTTGATGTCCTTAATGGTCAGATGATTTCGACCTCAATGAGAGTACTTGTCGACATTCCTTGGGGTGTAAGGGACATCAAATAAGTGTGGCTTAGTCTGATCTATTTTATTAAACAACATCTTTTTCTTTGATTTTATAGTGATAGCATGGTTGGGTAAGGAAGGGGAAGGCGTTGCAAGGTTAAACCTTTACGACTCGAGCTAGAAGAACACAATGTTGAAGCAATTGCTGAACCAGCAGTTACTAATGTGTATTGTTATTAGGTTTTATGTTTGTTCTCAGTAAAGATGCTAGAGTTTGGATCGACATTGGTGCACAAAATTCCTTTGTCAGTGTAACCTTTATTGAGGATATTAGTCGTCCCTTGAAGTCGCTAGATCCCCCTCTCATTATAGTCACTCCTCTAAGAGAGAAAGTGGCTTGTGATGAAGCATATACAGTCTGTGAGCTAAAGGTCGGTGATTTTGAGTTAAAGGTAGATCTGATTCCCCTTAATCTCTAGGATTTCGAGGTGATATTAGGGATTGACTGGTTAGAGAGGCATAATGCCAGGGTTGATTGATATAAGAAAGAGGTGGAGTTTGACACTCAGGGTGGAGTCCTGATTAAATTTACCAGTAACTGATGGGTGTTCTCGAGTTGATTGATATCAGTGATTAAAGCTAAGAAGTTGATTGGTTGGGGATGCATCTCGTACATGTGATTGACACATCAACACAGAGGATCAAACTTATAGATTTCCCCATTGTACGCAAGTTCCCCGATGCCTTTTCAGAGGAGTTATTTGGAATGCCACCTGATCGGGAGTTTGAATTTACTATTGTCTTGGTCCCTGGGACAACATTAATATCTATACTACCGTATCGTATGGCACCAGTGGAATTGAAAGAGATGAAGATTCAGTTGCAACAGTTATTAGACAATGGCTTCATCAGACCAAGTCCTTTACTATGGGGAGCACCGGTATTGTTTGTCAAGAAGAAGGACAGGACCCTTAGCTTATGTGTTGATTATCGACAGTTAAATAGGATTACCATAAAAAATAGATATCCACTCCCTAGGATTGACGACTTATTTGATCAATTGAGAGGAGTTATAGTATTCTTAAAGATAGATCTGACGTCTAGGTACCATCAGTTGAAGATTACTGAAAGCGATGTACACAAGACTGCTTTTCGGATAAGGTATGGACACTATGAATTTTTGGTGATGCCATTTGGATTGACAAATGCACCTGCAGCATTTATGGATCTCATGAACAAGGTGTTCCATCCCTATTTAGATAAGTTTGTCATAGTTTTCATTGATGACCTTCTAATTTTTTCTAAGGATAGGGAGGAACATGTTAGACATCTCTAGGTTGTGTTACAAATACTTCGTGAAAGACAATTGTACGTGAAGTTTTCAAAGTGTGAATTTTGGTTGAAGAAGATAGGATTTATTGGGCATGTGGTATCAGGAGAAGGTATTTATGAAGACTCAAAAAAGGTGGAAGCCATGCTTGAGTGGAAACAACCTAAGAATGTGATAGAAGTTCACAGCTTTCTAGGGTTAGTTGGTTATTATCTGAGATTTATTGAGGATGTACTTACAGGACCTTTATCAAGACTTACTCGGAAGGGGGTAAAATTTTAGTGGGATGAAAAATGTGAGGTGAGTTTTCAGGAATTAAAGAAGCGACTGACTTCTGCGCCAGTGCTTGCCTTACTTACCTAAGGGGTAAGGTATATAGTGATGCAAGTCATCTGGGACTTGGTTGTATACTTATGCGGGCGAGGCAAGGGATCGTATATACTTTTAGACATCTGAAGAAGAACAAATTAAATTATCCTACTAATGATTTGGAGCTTGCAGTAGTGGTGTTTGCACTCAAGATTTGGAGACATAAACTTTATGGGGAGACTTGCCATATATATACCGACCACAAGAGTCTGAAGTACTTAAAAAAAGGAGCTAAACCTCAAACAAAGGAGATGGTTGGAATTAATTAAGGATTAGGACTTAGTGATTGACTATCACTCAGGAAAAGCAAATGTGGTAGCCGATGCAATGAGTCAGAAGTCCTATCCGGTAGTGACTGTCAGGCAAAATCCTTATATGACTCAATTGATGAGTATACGGAGCCTTGGGGTTGGAATCTCAATGACTAAGGATAATGGAACACTGTTAGCACAGTTTGAAGTTCGACAAACACTAATTGATGAGATCAGGAGATCACAGGTCGATGAACCCGAGTTAAAAGTCATTCGAGAGAAATTGCCATCCAAAGAGGATAAGGAGTTTCGATTAAGAGAATAAGAGTTGTTAGTCTTCAGAGACAGAGTCTGTGTACTGGATGACCAAGCTCTTAGGTGAGCTATCTTGGAAGAAGCTCATAGTTCGGCTTATGCTATGCATCCTGGTAGGAACAAGATGTATCAAACTCCTAGAGATAGTTATTAATGGAAAAGGATGAAGAGAGAGATAGTGAAATTTGTTGTCAGATGCCTTCCCTATCAACAGATAAAAGTAGAGCATCAGAAGTCAACAAGTATGTTATAGTCTTTGCCTATTTCAGAATGGAAGTGGGAGAATGTGACAATAGACTTCGTAGTTGGACTATCTCGTACATCAAAGGGTCACAATGCTATTTAGGTTATAATGGATAGAGTGACGAAATCTTTTCATTTTCTACCTATCCACACAACTTATTCATGGGAGAAGTTGGAAAAGCTGTATATTGATGAGATTGTAAAGCTACACAGGTGCCAATTTTATAATATCGAACACAGATTTGAGACTCATGTCCTGATTTTGGTTGAAATTTTAGGAATTTTTAGGGACTAAACTAAAGTTTAATATTGTCTATCACCCCCAAATTGATGGTCAGTCGAAGAGGACTATTCAAACACTGGAGGACATATTGAGGGAATATGTAATGGAGTTCCAGGGAAGCAAAGACTGGCACTTGCCTTTGGTAGAATTTGCTTATAACAATAGTTATCAGACAAGTATCGATATGCCACCATATGAAGAACTTTATGGGAGAAAGTGCAGGACACCTTTATGTTGGGATGAGATTGGTACATGTTAGGACCCCACCCTTGCGAGTCACATGCCCGATGTCCTAAGTGACATCTGGACGTGCATCGCACAAAGGTGGCATGCCGACACCAACCAATCCTCAAAAAGAACTCACTTTACCTATTTTCGGACATATTTGTGGGAAAACTCAAAGTAGAATTTCAATTTGGCCTCTTCAGAACATTTTGTACCCCACCCTTTGGCTTATGTCCCTAATGACAGCAAGTTCATTCAATTTCGTTTTGCCCTCAATCATATTGAACCTTTTTCTATTGGGGCAACTAGCATAACTTTCGTTATAGGTATCGGATCAAGATCCTTGTTCGTTGGTTTGAGAGAGGACTTATAGGTCTTTAAGTTTTTTGAAGACCTTAAGAACAAATTCTATCGTCTAAAGGGTCAAAGAGGAACTAGACGATACAAAATGAATAGTGTCCAGAAGAAGAAGTTTCAGTCATTTAGGCAGAAAGCAGACGAATGCAAAAAGGTAGACAAAGTCTGTCAGAAAGTAGACGATTCAGATGGTCAACTTAAGACAAAGAAAAAAGTCAACTTAAGACGATATGACATCATCACAGATGATGCGTTTACAGACGATAGACGAATGCAATAAGCAGACAAGTTAGGTGGTCAACTTAAGACGAAGTAAAGTCAACTTAAGACGATGCAACTCTTAGGACGATATGATGTCATCACAGACGATGTGAGGTCATCACAGACAATACGTTTTTACAGACGATAGACGAATGCAATAAGCAGACGATTTAGGTGGTCAACTTAAGACGAAGCAAAGTCAACTTAAGATGATGCAA
>JAOSBN010104832.1:0-11120 GCA_027563595.1 Erythroxylum suave
CTCCCATAAGAAGGAGAGTGTCAATAAAATGAAACATCCGAACGAATGATATTGATTTAAGTCTAACAAACTTGGAATATGAATTAAGTGAAAATTCTTATTATTGTGTGATTTTGAAAAGAACTATAACTACTCATATTATTATGTTAAAATCTCTTTCCAAAAGATTCTAATATTTATTTCCGTGGGTAAAAATTGTAAGATTATAATAGATTAATATTATTTTAATCATATTTGTTAGACAATGTCTTTGGAAGACAAATTAACATAAATTCTTGTTTAAGCTTTGCAATATTAGACAGATGAGGTGCTGAAAAATGTAATGTGGCAAACAAGGCCTGGGATGACAGATGGGCTAATCATCAGGACTTTGTTTCAGATGGTAGTGTATTACATTTGGAGGGAGCGGAATCGGCATATATATAAAGAAGTGGAACTACATAAGTATGAGCTTGCTTTTACTATTGTAAATTTGATTAGAGAGACTATCATCCCTAAAGGGTTACAAGAAGCTATTAGGCATGAACTTCCAATGTAATGGTTAATATAGAGTGTGGTTCTTGGTATTTGGTTGATAGAGATTGGTCGGTGAGACGTGGTTGTACTTTTTGTTCTTTACTTCTTTTTCCTTGTAAAAGGATTGTACATACTCTTTCTTTTTATTAATATATTATCTTTAAAATTTAAAAAAAATAGATAGATAATAGTGTTCTATTGTACACTTTAAAATGCAAAAGCAATTAAACACATTTAATTATTTTTAAACAAAAACGCCTTTCATACAATAGATACCGAGCATAAAATCTACCAAATCTCTCCGTTGATTTGGTAGTGTTCATTCTTATTTCGTGTTATTAAACATCTTGTTGGAGGAAATTAACTTTTCATTCCCATGCTCTTTCATTCACTCCAAATAAATATATACAAATAATTTGATGGTATTAAGTGAAAAGGAATCCTCTTACACAAATGGTTGATCAACAACTTCAAAAACATACCGTATATATACATGATTTTTGGTTGATACAAATAACAACTTGACGGTTTTGAATAAATATCATAAACATGTGCAGTGCTTTTAGATAATATATGGAGAATCTAATCGTTTTCTACACTACTAAATAATTTTATTAATTATAACTAATTAATAAATATTACAACTTTGATTTTGTTAAAAAGATTGATCTAAAATAAGAAAGGATGACTATTATCTAAATTTACCAGAAACTCTTAATAGTATTAGCTGTGGAATTGCTAGTCTGAATTATATTTTCCTTAAATTAGATATATTAAATATTTATTTTGCTCTTCCTCAAGTCATAATTCATGTGTTGGATCAAGTGGAGTCCTAATCATAGTTTTGATAATAAAAAATATGTTACCACTAATACTTAATATCTTTAGTGATATTAATTATTTAATTTTTTAAAGATTCAACAAAAAAGATTAAAGATCAAGTTTAATAGCTGGAAAAAGTGATCAAAAGTTCAAAATGAACAAAGCGAAGAACTAAATACAATATAAGAGAGTTCCATGAAAATTCAAGCGAAGAACTAAGAAGAAAAAATCAAGCTATTAAAGATGTAAAATATATTATTAAGCTACTTTGTAATTTTATCTTAGTCATTTTAATAATTATATTCTCAGTCATTATGTTATCATTGATACATAATAAAAATGTATAACTCCTTTCTGTTGGTCCCTAGATGACACATAAGAGGAAGTGAATGTGTGTGTGGAGTTATTTTTAGCCCTATTTAAAAATTAATGGATGAAGTGTCTATTCTAACATAATTTCATGAAAAAAAAAAATTAGAACAAGTAGAGTAAGAGAGTTAAAAATAATTATAATAGTTCTCTCAAACAATTCTTAGCTTACATTTACTTTCCAAGCTTAACTTGGTAATTCACTATATTTTTTTTCTTTCAATGGTTGAAGAGAAATTCTCTATAGAACATATTTTTCTGTAATAACTGAAGAAGAATCCTTACAATCTTATTACTTTTCTATAGGTGAAGAGTAACTCTTTAAAAATGTTGCTCATGATTAAGCGAACCCCTCATAATGTGCATTCAATAAAATTTCTCAATGCTACACCTACATAATCTTACACAACTTAAAACCTACTTTTTTTCTCATACTAATTCACTAAGACTTCATATAGATTATGCAACACATGTGGTCTCTCAAATACTCTCTCTAGCCTCTTAATGCTTTTATACATTTCATCTCGTAATACAATGGTGGCCAATTTATACCAAACTAACTTAAACAGTTAAAAACATAAATTAGTCATTAAATATCTTGGTCAGATGGGCTAGTTGGTCACTTGCCTTCAATTAGCCATATTCTTTCAACTAGATTATCTACTAGTTGGAGTCCTACTTAGATAAAATGTCTCTTTTTTGGTAACTTTTCAAACCACCATAAACTAACTAGTCCTAACATTTTGGGTAGTTAATGACGATGGTTTACTTGACTAAAAGCACAATTGATTTATTGTGTTTAAAAATGAGCACTCTATAGGTGAATTCAATAGTGTGTATTTGTATGAAACTGCCTATGAGATACATCATGCACTTGTAATCATATATAAGGGTACCTCAACTGAAAGATAGAAAAGTGAGCATATTTGTAGATTAATATGAATTTGTTTCATATGGATCGTAATAAACCAATTTATAACATATATGATCTATTGATTTATATTATTAATGATTTTAAAATTCCTTGTAAGACTTATACTAATCTTGAATTGGTAAGAATAATTCCTAGGTCTTTATTAAGCCTGATATGAAAATGTGATGTCCTTAAAAGAAGTAAAATATTTGAATACCTTGTCATTAGAAGAGTAAACCATATTACTCTTTACCTATAAGATGCGCATGAATGAATTGTATCAATAAGAAGTGACTTTAAAAATAGGCATCTATTATCAATGAATGAAAAGTGGAAACAATAGTAAAATTGAATGAAATTAATCTAAACCATGGTTTTTATCTTTGAAGTTTTTCTAGACTTTGAAAATAATATATTTGACACAAAGGAATGGATTTAGATAATAATAAAATGTATTTGATTTACAAGAAAATTTACAAAACTTAAATGGAATCTACAAATCAAATTAACCAGAATGTTGTAAAACATAAATACACTAATAACACATTTTCAATTATAAACAAACTTCCCTTATTTTCTATTCTATATAAGTTAATGTAACTAACAAGACCATTGTACAACAACAACAGTAATAATAACCCTGTGAAAGTCCTATTGATAAATGGGACCTTGGGAAGTCTAGTAGTACATGATCTTATCATTAAATAATTACTCATCATTGTAATTACTTATATATGGAAATATATACCACTTAATTTCTAAAAAAGGAAAATTCTTAAGTGTGGGGAAGTTGATTAGTGGTTATATAGTCATATTTTTAGCCCCCTACTTAGTGCATTTTAATTTTTTATTTGAGTTATTTATTTATTTTGTTACTTAAGTTTTTCTTATTTATTTTTTAGGCTTAATTCACTCACTTGAAGGAAAAAAGAAAAAATTTGTACAAGTTTAAAGCAATTTGGACCTATTTTAATTGAATTATAGAGTGCATGATAATGTATATGGTTTGTGTATGTGGGTCCAGAGGTTTGTTGAAGACTTTTTACAGTACAGGCTCGTGTAGGTTGATAACACACCCATGTTGAGAAGGCCAAATTGACATAACCACCTACGTTTATGTACATATCAACTTTAGAAACCCTTACACATAAAATTTAAGCTATATGATCATTAATACAATCATGTTGGTGCCTATATATCTCTATTTATGAAATTTGAATTTGAAAAAGATAATATTGAGCTAAAAATGAGGAGGAGATAGAAAATAAATAAAACATAATGCCTATAATAGCATAGAGGAGAAGCAAAAAAAAGAAGAAGAAACCCTTATGGAGTGGATTTTAATTAATCTAGAGTAAAGTTTTTAGAGATTTCAAGGAATTTAGCCATGTTTTGTAGCATTTCTAGTATTTATTTTTTAGTGTTTTTTATTTAAATATGAATTATCATAGTCGCTTTAATTATCGATAAGATAATATCAAAAAATATGTTACTAGTACTTGTTGTCCTTATGGGATAGACATTTGGAACTTTGAGCCCTATACTTGGGGCAATTACCTTGGATAATCTATAGGTTTTACTAGTTGAGTTATAGATAAATTGAATAAAAGACCAATGCAACTCTTTTTGAATATTCTTGATGAATTCGTAAAAATGATTTATCAATCTCAAATGCATGAAATCAAACATGAATCAAGACACTGACATATATTATTTCAAGAATATTAAAGAATATATAATTGAATCTTAATGAAACTGAAGAATAAATTTAATTAAAATGATATTAAATTAGAAAATCCATCCCAGGGTTCATTGTATTTAGGTACTAGAAAGATTTAGTCCCTACTCAAGGAAGACATAATGTTAAAACTAAAGGAAAAAATAAAAATAAAAGAAATATGATGAAATCTCTTTTAATCTTCTCGAAAGTGGTAAATGCTTTTTACGTTGATATGTACCTAATTCATGTTGAATTTATTCAATAACACTTAGTGAATATTGCCCTGAAATTGATTAAGATACTCACTTTCACTCATATGCGTCTTTAGGCACAATTTGGAAGAAAAAGAGTTAAAGTTAATCTAAAGCACTATATTTGAGTCATTTTTCAAAGATTTTATCCACTTGTTTTTGTGTAGCAAGAATGAATAAGATTAAAGAAAAAAAAGAAAAAAAAGACAAGAAAAATGAAAACACGAAGAAGAAGAACATATTGCTCATGACCATGCATGATTTGTCATTGTCGTGAGACACATTTTACAACCATGACAAATAGTGCATGGCTATGAGCAATATGTTCTTCTTCTTCGTGTTTTCATTTTTCTTGTCTTGTCACGCCCATGACTCATTTTGCATGGGCGTGCCATATAAGAATCACAACCATGAGTTATGTATTGGTGATATAAAAACATATATGGACAAAAGTAATTTCTTTTATAACCTATATTCTCAATCTTATAATCAAGGTTAGATTGATCAACCTAACTTTAGTTATGGATGGGATAACCCACAAAATTTCTTCCTTGATAGTATGTAGGATACACAATATAAACCAAAAGTTTCTTATCACAACTTAGGTACATCTCTGGAAGATTTGCTTAATATTATGACTACTAACAATATTTAACTTCAACAAAGTGCTTAGGACTTCTAGTAGAAAGTAAGGCAATTTTCTCAAGATATAGGGTCTAGCGTCCCATATTTAGAAAACCAACAAAACTCAGGTACTTCTCTAAAGGAATTAGTTAATGTTTATGTTGCTAATACTTTGCGATTACAACAAGAAGTGATGCAATTATAGCAAGAAAAAAGTTCTAGAATTCAAAACTTGGCAAGCTAGATGGGTCAGTTAACGAAGGCTCTCGATCGCCTAGTATCACAAGGCGAAGAAACACTCAAGATTAGGTGTACCCAAGGGACGTTAATGTAGAGGCCTTACACAGATTTGAGCTTCTAGATGAGGAGCTTAAGAATCTTGAGTGTAATGCTCACGGAATTGCTCGTGTGGAAGAAGTGGAGGAAGAGTTCAAACTAGAAAAAGCTATAACTTTTAACTCAGAGGTAAATACTGAGTTCCATTTTGTTTTTGAGAATGAATCTTTACTTTTACCTAGTAGGTTAGAGGAATTAAACAAGGAAGAAAAAGGTGAAGAGACATTCAAGATGTTTCCAGAGTGCATGGGCTCAGTAGATATTAAGAGCTTGAGGATAAGGAAGATGCTGGATGGGAATTATTATCAACTAAGGCCCTATCCAGAACAACCTCACATGAAGGAATCACATATGCCACCAGAAGATTGTAATTTTTTCACATAAGGAAAAGTATGGAGTCGAGTTAGCGACACTAAATAAAGACACTTCTTGGAAGGCAACCCAAGGGAAGTAAATTTCTTTTCCTTTAAAATTTTCACATTTGGTTTGTATATGCTTGTTTGTATTTTGTTTGTTTCAAGTTTTCAATCAAAATGAGAGAAAGAATAAAACAAATGAAACAAACATTTTCTTGTTTTCTATTGCTTCTAAGACGATACAATTATGATTAGAGAATTTGACTAGAGTTTTTCATGGTAACCTTAGCCCCTACTTTTGTTTTTATGATTGGTCAACGTGCATTATCTTTAGAAGAGTAGTAATTAGTAGTAGACAAAGCTGGTGAGATTTTAAGCCTTATTAGATCAAAACATCCACATCATTCTCATTATATTTCGATAATGCGTGACTTTCCTAACATGTTCCTCCTAATTTTTCCTTGAATTTTTATTCGGAACCACATTTTTATCAATTGTATTAATATGGAGATCATTAGGTATTCTTTGCTTTTCTAAACTATATTAGCCAAATAGCCTACCGTATTGATATGATTTCTCCCTTATTAACCCCTTACAGATTTATTAACCTTTTCATTTGTATAAAACACATTACATACTTTTAAACATAATCAAATGTTCTACTAAGCCTTAAAGCTAGTGGAACATTTGTTGAATGTTGAGTTTGTAGATGTACAAAATTCTAAGTGTGGGGGTATGTATATATATATGGGATGGTTAAAATTTGGGATGTTATTTTATATCTTATCATTGAAATTCCCATGTTGATTTAGTTTCTTTTCAATTTTTATATAAAAAAAAGAGAAAAGGAAAGAAAAAGAAAAATGTTTAAATAATTATATCAAGGAGGGAGTGCATAGGTGTTGAAAATTTTTTATAATTAATGCATCCTCCTAAAGTTGTATTGAATGGGTTATTAGAGTGATATCATATTATGTTGAATATGAGGTAAATGTTGGCTTGAAAGGTTCACTTTTCTGTGGTTTCAATGTATTTAAATCAACTGTCTGAGTAATTCCATTAGATTGGTATATGTTTCATGTGGTTTGTGTGTGAGAGCTTGAGTTTGAGTTACGAAACATCATTTTTGCATTCATTATAGTTAATGTACATAACTATGAGGGAATGTTGGTTTTTACACTTCATGTCTCATTAAGTGTTGCTTTGTTTCACTAGCTTTAATGGCTTTTATACTACTTGACCCAAATTCATCTTACCTTACCTTTGCCCACATTGACCTTGAAAAGTTCTTTGATCTATGATTTTACATGTGAATCTTAGGGGTGGAGAAATTAAATGATATGCAAAGTTGTGGAATGATATGAACATGAATGGTGTTGAGTGTATCTATAAACATATTTTGTTTAAACACATTTTCTAAGTCTACCATTAGATTACTCAGTTTTTAAAGGAATTAAATGTTGGTTGATCATGAGTAAAAGTTTGGAATATTAAGTTCTTGCTATATTTTTGAAAGTCAATAATCTTTGCTTTTGACTATATATTCTTGGAACATATGGGAAATAAGTAAATGTTTTAGGTTTATGAGCTTAATTGACGACCAATAGATAAGTGTGGGGGAAAATTGATCTGTACTTAATTGATGATGAATTTATTTAATAACACTTAGTGAATATAGCTATGAAATTGTTTAAGATACGCACTTTGACTCATGTGTGGTTTTAGGCACAATTAGGAAGCAAAGGAGTTAAAATGACTCAAAAACATTATATTTGAGCCATTTTTCGAAGATTTATATCTATTTGTGTCTCACGGTCATGAAAAAAAGTTTCCATGACTCATTTTACATGGGTGTGGCATATGAGGCTCATAATTGTGAGTCTTAACTAAAGTGGCTCATGGGTGTGACACAATTATACACGCCTGTGAGACACTTAAAACTCACCCGAACCCTCCTTTTTAATATAAAAGCATCGTTTATATGACGGTCGTAAGGGTATGAAAGTTTTGGAGGGTTTTGGGTTGAAGCTTTGGGAGCCTTCAATGGGGAAGAGAGTGCTATGAAGCTCTCACATATAGAGAGACCTATGGGGGGCTAGCTTTCCCGATGCTGGTTCGGAGGTGAAATCGTCACCGATGACCTAGTTAAGTGTATTGCTCCTTGTATTTGTTGTTTTCTTTCCCTTATGGATTGATTATGTTATCCTTTGGTCATTGTTTAGGTCTTGTGTAAGAATAACTAAATGCTCTATTTGATTGTTTTTATGTTAGAACCCATTGCTAGAATCGAATACAATATGTAATCGTTGTTTTTCTAATTCATTTGTAGCAACTAATGGTTCGTAATCATTAGAGATAACATAACTTAGGTTAAATAATCAGAGCTTGTGTGATTATTGCTTAGATTGGTATATTTTTCTCACACAAAGGCATCTATTCAATTAAACTTAGCGAGCATCTCCTAGGTTATCCGATAGCTAGGGTTAATTAACGAGTTCTTCTTAATTAACTATAAACTAAGGAAAAATCAAGATTAACAAAGTTTATTATTAATCTATGACAAATAGTTCAAATACAGATAAAAGAACAATAAATCATTGAAATATGTTTAATTAGAATTTAGGCTGAGATTAAAATAAAGAACGGAGTTCTTAAAGAATTTATCACTTTTCATCATTTTTACATGTTTTCTTTTATTTTTTTGTGCTAGTCTAGTTTTGTTTTATTTTCTTATTAAGCCAAAAACCCCCAAAACCTAAACATCAATTATTTTCATTTCATAAACTCTACACACACTCTCTGTGGGATTGACATAGACTCACCACTACTACAGTAATAGGTCTAATTTATTTTGACTAATGTTACAACACATTGTCATATGTATACTGCAAAATCAAGGATTATATGATTGACAAGTACATATGGAGTAAATATATGCATAAATGGCCTAAAAATATGAACATAGGTTTGTTAGCGTTTAAAACAAGCATTTACTTCTTAAGTAGTGGTATACATGAAATTAATTAACACACCTCAAACTCTTTAACATAATTATATATGCTTTAAATTTAAAGCCAATAGAGAACCTGACTACAAATATGGTCGTGTATCTAATCATGTTAAGCCTTGTAGCTTTAAAACATGATCAAATTTTCTATAAATCATTTTAAACTTGTTCAAATTACTTCTTTCTTCTTTAGATAAGTAATATATGACCTTAGAATAAGATATGAGTGAATTAAGTATCAGAAACAATAAAAAACTAGAAAGGATAAATTTGATCATTAAAATGATTTACCTTCTCTTTACATCGACGTTCTTCATGCACTGTATGGCTTCTGTAGTGATCTCTACCAAGTCTCCTACATTTTTACCTTGCTTTATCCATAATCAAACCCCTGAACCACCTTATGCTATTCATCTTCTCATCTGGACACCTTGGTTTGACTTAGGATTTTTTAGCCAATTTAGGAAGCCTACCTAAACTCTTTCCATTATCTGGATTGACAGATTACCATTAATGGTAACATGTTTCCTATAAACACTTAACCTTTATCTTCTAAACCTTCACTGACAGAGGAGTTTACACCCTCACCAAACACTCTTGCATCCTCATCGCTCCACCTCCCTCCTCTATCCACACCTTTATAAATAGAGAAACCAAATTGGAGTTGAATTATTGGCGACCCATAATCCTTAGTCAAGCTATACTTCATTGAGGATGATAAAAAAGGTCCAGTTTCTCTACCAGAACTAGTGTGGCAGTAAGGAGCAACTAAATGGAAGGAAACTTTGTTTGGTTATTTTTTTAGATAAGAGAATGGCTTACCCATTGGTATAAAATTGGGCAGAGGTTAGTTGGAAGAAACTGGGACTCTAAGCAATGTTGATAACCAAAGATGACCTCTTTATATTTAGGTGTTCTTAGAAGAAACAACAGAAAAAAGTCATGGAAATGGATCCTTGGCATATACAAGGTAAGCCAATTTTCTTGAGAAAATGGAAGATGGGTTTTGCACTTGATAAATCTTAAATAGAAACCATTCATATATGGGTTAACATACATAAGGTGCCTCTTGAATACAGGTCTTTTGAGGGGTTGAGTTACCTAGCCAGCTATATTGGCATTCTTTTACCAATGGATGACAACACAACTTACATCAAGAGGGATGGGTAAGCTAGAGTATATATTGAGGTTAAAAATAGGAAAGTTATGCCTGAATTTATTCCAATAATGAGATATAATAGGGAAGGTAGGACAAAGTTTATTTTTCTTACCTTTGGAAGCCATATGCCAAACCAAGAACTAAGGTAAGGATTCCTAAGATAGGACAGATAGAAGCATCTGAATTTAATGATCTTTAGCACACCTATTTAGAATTGTTAGAAGATTTACATGCTATTCTAAAACAATATAGATTATTGAAAAAGAATTTTTTTGAAAATTCTAATAACACAAAACTCTTAGAAGAAGAAAAAGTCTACCTTAAGAAACAAGTAGACGATATGAAAAAGAAAGTAACTTTAGATAGATATGAGGAGATTAATCAGCTAAAACAAAGGATAAATATTCTTTCAGCAGATTTATCAAAATTTCCAGAAAGTAAAAAAAGGATGAATGATATGATTAGAAATTCTAGACATCCAGATGATAAAAGTGGTTTAGGCTTTTCTAATAAAAATACTATTCGTAATAGTAATTTTCTTCATAATAGGAATTTTGTTCCTAATAGAAAGAAAAAGAAACAAAATTCTTATTATTATTCTAAGAATAATTATAAGACTAACCCCAAAGGACCCAAGAAAATATGGGTACTTAAGAAGGATATAATATATACTACATATCTCCTTACTTGGAAGAAGCAACCACCATCAATGGTACTTGGATAATGGCTGCTCGCGACACATAACGGGCCGAAGGTCTATGTTCCTAGACCTCCAACATAAGCAAGAAGGATCAGTAACTTTTAGAGATAACCAGTAGGGCAAAATAATTAGGATCGGCAAAATTGGTAAAGATTCCTTAGTATAAGTCAATTATGTGATTCTAGTTTTGAATATCCTTTAATCAAAATTCTTGTTTAGTTAAAAACAAGGACGAGTCTGTAGCGCCCCCTTACCATAGGGTACACACCAGGACACCCGCAGGTCATTCCGGTACATATCCTACGATAAGGGTGAGCTACGATCAATCACTACAAACACCTTACATG
>JAOSBN010104841.1:0-11118 GCA_027563595.1 Erythroxylum suave
TATTCCTAGTGTTTTATTTTTATAAAAGGAAAACATAGCTTTTTGTTGTTAATTTTAGTTGTAATATTGTCATGATTTACTATATTAGGATTAATTAATTTTATGAAAGAAGCTCCTAAAATAACCATATAGCGTTTATCTTCTACTATTATGAAAGATTTTTTTAAAGAAAATTCATTTTAACATATATAAGTATCTATTCTACAATTTATCTTGAATTTGTAATATTTAGCATCTTTGAGTCCTTCTTGGCTTTTTTCAATAATTTTATAAGATCTTATAAAATTATAGTTTTGCATAGTTTTAATCATCTCTTGTGCCATATAAGATAATAGTATCAAAGTCTTCGTTAATTTTAAGAGTTATTATAATCAAATATTTTGGGACGTTACTTGGTTTAATATAAACAAAAGGTCTTTAAAGTTGGGATTGCATCTTGTACGGATTCCACCTTCTTCATTGACCCTAATGGCTTTAAATATTTCATATCTTCGAGTGGTAATCCCACCAACCTTTGAACTTAGCTAGAGCATAGTTAGAGTTCCTAATTGTGTTTAATAAGCATTAGTAGACATGATCACTTGTTATAGCATATTCAATATATTTCATTCATATATTGAAATACAGATCGTAGGTAATCTCACACCTTTTATTATTATTATTGTTAATAACTTTCAAAAATTATTCTGTGGATTATATATTTCAAACCAAACAAAAAATAAAATACATTCTTATATAGGCTTTATTGAGATTCATAATAATTCAACCAAAACACATAATAATGAGCTTACATTATTTAAATGTGTTAACAATACACAATTAAAATTTTTTTAGACTTGTTTAAAAAATTTCGGATGAGGCCTCACTCGAGTTAGCACATTACCACTTCTATTTCTCATTATTTTCCTTGAAAAAATTTGTATTAACACTACAAGAAAAGTAGGAATTAGCGATAGAAAATTACTGACGGAAAATCAATTTTTATCGGTAACATTGACGGGAAAATTTTAGTTTAGCGGCAGTAGTAATATCCATCGATAAATATGGAGGGAAATCATCCCTACAAATTTTGATGACAGACTTTAGCGACGGTATAAAATGCCCGTTGGTAAAGAAGGTGGGAATTTTTTTAGTTTACCAATGGAAACATGTCCGTTGATAAAATTTCAAGGTAGACATCGTCGTCTGCTTCAGCTTCAGCATTTTAAAGTAAATGAAAACGACGTCATTTGGTGTAAAAGAAAATGACAGAAAACGACATTGTTTGGTAAACAGACCCGAGTTTTCTTTTACATTAAACAGACCCAAAGGTTCCCCCCCCACCTACATCGACTTTTTCCTTTGCTTCATTTATCCGTCGACGTCTGCTATCTTCTTCTCTCTGTCTCTCCTTTTCATCTATTTCTCTGTCGTGTCTCCGACCACTATCATCATGTGCTTTGGTGAAGGTATTTTTGCATCCCATGTCATGTGTTTTTTCATATATTGGTTGAAAGTTAATTAGGGTATTTCATTACTTTCGTTTATTTGTGTACTATGTGATTGGAAAACAATTTTAAGGTATAAATGTTAATGATAAAAGGGACAAAACGTAATTTTGGTTGTGATGTTGGGACGAATTTATGATTCATGTAACGTGTTTGATGATATGTCTGCTCTTTGGAAAAATGATTTCAATTCTTTAGATAAAGTGTAGGGTAAAAGGTATTACTTCTTTTATCTTTTGTTGACTTGAATGGTTCTAATTATCTATTTTCTATTAAGAAAAGAAAGAGAGCATTAACCATTATTTTCAAAGAAGGCATTTTCATAAGTAGTTTTAAAAGAATTCAATACTATTTTACATCCTTATGAATTCTCAATAGATGTTAGTATTTTAGACCTAAACAGTACCTTATATAATTGCAATCTCTCAAACCTAAGATACATTGGATCCCTTAATACTTAAGAGTATTAACCAACTAATTTATCTATCACTAAAAAGTTAGATATATCATTAATAAACCTCCATTAGCTTTTTTCGCTCCTTTTAATAACCACCCACTTGGTCTTCCTAACATTTTAGACCATTTTCCCATCCATGTCACCTTTTACAACAGTCCTAATAAAATGAATTCTCCTTTTAGATTTCTAAACTTCCTAGTCAAGCAAAACCTTTTTATCCCTATATATTATCCAAAAGGCTTGGATTGCTTCATTCTATAATGCCCTGATTTACTATACAGTTAAACAATTTAGTCAATAATAAGAATGAAGTTGTGAATATATAGTCAACCTTCGCATAAATCAACTTTGAAGCATTCAAACAAATCCCCTCTTCGACCATTCTAATCAAATCCTCAAAAAAGAAAAAATATTAAAATATTAAGTTCTTTTTCAAATTCTTATTTGATTAGTAGTCTTTCTACAATGAATTTTGTATAATTAATTAACAAGTGTCATTCTTTTATTAAAAACAAGATGGATGAATTGGTCTTTTTTCAAATGATCATCAATATCCAACTTCGATGGATGAAAATATATGATTATTCTTCCATTGTAATGACTTTGGTGGTTTTTAAGAGCATTTCATTTCTTACTAAGGAGATTCAAGTCCTTCCAAGAGTTCTTCTTAATCTTTTTTTTCCCCAAAAGCCCAACCAAAAAAGGATTAGCTTCTTTTATACAGTCATAGACAAGTAGCTATTTATTAGGACTATTAAGTCTTCTAATGTTCTAAGACTAGTCATCTAGAGGTGTCTTCTTCTTCTTATGCTAAAATGGTTGTATCAATCTCATTTTGATAATTTATCTTTTCCCTGTTAGAATGATTTCTTGTTTGACTAATGTTCTGTGTTAGTGGGTGTGTCATTGATTGGTTTCTCTATTAAAATTTCCCCTTTTTTTTAATTGCATAGGAGGGCTTCTCAGCCAATAGAACGTGAAATTACAAAATTACCCTCAAGGGGGATAAAAATTGAAAAGGTGGGAAGCCCTAGCATTATTGCGTGTCGCTGTTTGGTTTGCTCTGGAAAAACCCTTTGCTCCCTAGGTTTGGTTAGATCTAAATTTCTATTCATCCCTTATTGATTTAAGGGAGCCCTTCTCCCTCCTTCTGCTTCTTCACTTGATTTGTGGAGAATTTGGGCTACATTGGGCTTTGTAATTTGGAGCTCTGGTGATTGAAAAAATATGATGTTTCTGTTGGCTGGGGTTTCCAATCCCTTCATAGCCATGGCATCTGCATCCTGGTTGTGCTCTAATCGAATGAAGTTAAAGATTACATCTTTAAAACGAGATGTAAATCTTTTGATTTGCGTTCTTAAACTCCAGGCCCTGAGATCTTTAGAGATCCCTTTGGTAAGTAGATCTAAACTCTCCTTCGAGTATGATTCCATTACCACTTTAGTTATGTTCATTTTTTCTACTATTTGTAATCCCAACAGTAATCCCCAGAACTCTGCTTGCAGGGGTTGGCAGATGTCGAGGGATTTGGAGTAACCAATAACCCATTTCCCATTTGCATTTGATATTACTCCCCCCGTTGTTGCCTCTGATGTGTGCCTTGTAACTACACCATCAGATCTGATTCTGTAGTAACATTGTGGGATGGTGCATGGTTGACCCCTTGTGTCTCCATCTTGTATTGAACCTCCATGTTCTCTGTTTGATTCCTTGAGATTGAAAGCTCTGTTGGTTTCAATGACAGAGGCCCTGAATCTGCTTGGTAGCACTTTGCTGTTGCTTGTCTGTATGTCTTGGAAAGTTTCCTCATTTCTAGTTTTCCATAATATGTTGCATGCCTGTGTGAACCATGTGCTCCATGATATATCCTCCTGTATGCAATGAGAATCAATGTTAGATAGCAACCATTGATGTAAGGACTCACCTGTCTAGAAACTTTGTGGCATATTTGGTCTGATATCTTTCCAGACTGCTTTGCTCCTATAGCAATCCCTTATTATGTGGATTGATGTCTCCTCCCTTGTGCATGTATGGCAATTATGTGTTGAGCTTATATGTCGGCGATATCTTTTACTGTTGGTCCATAGTCGGTCTTTGAGGCCT
The DNA here is from genome assembly GCA_027563595.1 of Erythroxylum suave. NCBI lineage: Eukaryota > Viridiplantae > Streptophyta > Magnoliopsida > Malpighiales > Erythroxylaceae > Erythroxylum > Erythroxylum suave. Next base: position 4,048 of record JAOSBN010104841.1, read on the forward strand.
TTTCATATAAATGTTTTCACCCTTTCTGAGACTTGTACCCTCCATATGTTGTGCCATGATATTTCATTTTGATCCTAGATTGCTCTTGTTTGAATGTCATAGGCTGAGGTTGTTGTGCATCTTCCATTTTTGGTCCATCTCCAGCTCAGTCTATCCTTCCCAAAGGATTGATTAGGGGGTGGAATTGCTTAGATCATTTCTATGACCCTATTTGGGAGTAAGGTTGTGAGTTCCTCCCATTTCCATTGACCTATAGAAGAAACATAGTAGTTAGCTTTTTTGGCTGGTATTGCTTCTGACATTGGTACAGTCAACTGGTTTTCCAGAATTTCCCTTATTGGCAGCCATCTGTGCTTCCAGAATAAGGTGGATTTTCCATCGTCAAGTTCCCACATGTACCCTTCCTGTGTATAATTCCATATCTTACATATACTCTTATACAAATGTGGTCCTTTCGTTTTTGGAAGTCCCATGAGTATATGCTTTTTTGATATGTTATACTTATCCCTTATGATGCATGTCCACAACTTGTGCTCATATGTTAAAAGCTCCCATGCGATTTTAATTATGAAAGCAACATTTTGCTTCCTTGTTTTCCTAAAACCTAAACCACCCCTGATCTTGGGTTGACAAACCTCATCCCATTTGATTAGTGATGCTTTAAACTCATCTGTGTTAACCCCCCCCCCCCCTCCCAAAAAATTTCCCTTTTGAGTGGGTCTCCTTTCTTTCTATGTTTTGTTGCCATTCTTCTTGGGCATGTGCTAAGACCCAATGTTACGAATACCATACTGGACTTGGTATCGGATTAGATTCTGGTCCGGTACTATACTAGTATCGGTCAATACTGGATATCGTTTCGGGTAATTTTTAAATTTATGAAATATTCCCTAAATTTTTATAAAAATGGTAAAATAGTCCATTGTCATATTGAGCAGTTGCATTGTATATTTTTAATCCTGTCTCCAAAACCAAAATAATAAATAATAATCACAATTAATATGAAATAACAATAATTTTTAGATATTTCACATATAAATAATAACCACAATTTATATAAAAAAGACAATCATTATCATACAAATATAAGATTAAGAACAATATAAAGTATTTAAAATATTACAATTTCAATTTTCATTATATAATAAATAATAATTACATCAAAACATCCAATAAAAAGAATAATAATTATCCTTAACACTCAAATTATTATAATTTACAATAAGAGTTCATGATGACATTTTAATATCGGGTACCGTTTCAGATAATTTTTTAAATTTATAAAATAGTCCTTGATTTTTTTAAACATTGCAAAATGGTCCCTAAATTTTTTTAAAATTTCTTCAATAGATTGGAGAAAAGAATTTTTTATTTTATAACTTATTCCAAAAAAGTTTTGATTTATATGATAAAGCTTATATATGTTCTTTTTTATTTTTTATTTTGATTTTTATAAATAAATTAAGTGAATTTATATGTGTACAAAAAAATTGAGAAAAAAGTTTTAATTTAGATGTAAATTATAAAAATTATATCATTTGTATAATAATATACAAAATAATATTTGATAATTGAGTTATTTAATAAATTACTAATTAAGCATTAAATGAGAAATGAATTGGTCGAATGAGTTTTCAATATACTTATAATATTTTTACCCTTAAAGAAACTATACTTTTGCTGTCAATAGAATTTTATTTCTAACATTTTTAATTTAGATGTAAATTATAAAAATTATATCATTTCTATAATAATATACAAAATAATATTTGATAATTGAATTATTTAATAAATTACTAATTAAGCATTAAATGAGAAGTGAATTGGCGGAATGAGTTTTCAATATACTTATAATATTTTTACCCTTAAAGAAACAATATTTTTGTTGTCAATAGAATTTCATTTCTAACATTATTACTTATTAAAATTTGTTTTATTTTCTTTTTTGTTTATTTAACATTTAAAAATGCAAAAGGCTTTATTAACCTTATTGTGTCTAATTTTATAATATTAACTAGAATTATAAAAAATATTTGTAACCCTATTGACATGAATTACTGTATAAATATAAATGGGCTCATTTATAATTTTACATTTCATTTACATAATTAAAATAATTAACTAAATAAGTAAATGAAAGCTTCTAGAATGAGAGGGCATTGCTTTATGTTTTGTTCTCTCTCTTCCCTTCTACCGAGGTTCTTTTATTCACCTTCTTTTCTGGCATTTTCTCTATTCTCTCTCTTCCCCTCTATCAACTTCCTTCTATTCACCTTCTTTTCTAGCATTTTCTTTTTCTTTGTTGTGTTTTTGTGTCTTAACTTTCATTCTTTTGGGTAAAGGTCAATTACAAAGAAAAGTTTGATATTGGGTATGAAGTTCATATTATAGCAATAGGAATTAGTGGTGGTTGTGGAGGCTTGTGTGATTGGCTTAGGCATTGGCCACATAAGGAAGAGATGATTGCTGAGTAGTGGCCAGCGACAACAACACATGAGGCAGTGAAGGGGAGATGGTGGTGGCTAGTAGATAGAGAGAGAGAGTGTGTGTGTGTGTGTAAAAGTCAGAGAGATGGGTTACAAACGCTGGATGCTGAAGGGGAGGGAGGTATTTTTAAAAAAAAATCCTTCGACTTTTTAAAATTTTCAATACCGGCCAGTATTTGGGTGGTATTTTAAATACCAGCCAGTACTACCAGTATCAACCGATACAGATCACTGATACCAAAAAGTTTGGTTTCTTACCGTTTTTCAATTAATACAGTACGAAAATCTTAACTCTACTAAGACCTGATTTAGGTGATTGGTGGTTGGTGTGAAATTTGTGGGATTTGGTGATTATGAACTTCTATTTAGTGCTTTGCTGCAAGAATTTTTACATATGATCTGGGTCATAGATATGCTCATTGATTCAACTTCAAGATGTTAGCTTGTTTCATATTATATTATTTAAATTCCCTTTTCAGGATTAGAAGCTCAAGGATTTATATGTGGGCCTCCCATCACATTGGCAATTGGAGCAAAGCTTGTTCCATTAAGAAAATCAAGGAAATTGCTTGGTATTATTTCTTCAATTTTATATTAGTTTCATCTAATAAGTCCTGGGATATATGTGTGCTAGGTCCAATGACATAGTCATTGATGAGTTTTTATGTTATTCTTTAATAGTCTAACTATTTATATTTGGGTTATGTTTGAATCATTGATGAGTAGATGTATGATTACATAAGCATTTATTATAGGTGGAATGAGTTTGGGATCTTATGGATGATTCGAGGCATGATAAACTCCTATGATGGTATATAAGCTGGAAACCCGTGATGCAGCTCCCATGAGTCTTATCGGTGAAAAATTCCACTAGTGAGAATTTGTTTTCTTGATTCACTGGTGTAAACAATGTCACGCACCATAGTTTTGAAATCAATTGTGGGTCATTAGTTCGATCGATTAATACTTCAACTTCGATGTGATTAATGCAAACTTAGTATTAACACAAGGAATTAATATATTTTATAGATAAAACAAATTATTTACATAATAAACTCCTAGGATGGTATATAGGCTGGAAACCCATGATGCTACTCCTGTGAGGCTTATCAGTGAATAATTCCACGAGCCTAGGAGTCACAGCGAGAACTTATTTTTTTTTAATTCATAGTTGTAAACAATGCCACGTACCATAGTTTTAAAATCAATTGTAGGTCATTAATTTAATTGGATAATACGTAGGCGATGTTGTCTAACGTTTAAATGTTCTGTAAACTTTGGGGAACATAAAGGATACTAACTACGAAATCACTGTTTGAAATTAACAGTTTTGTAGAAATGATTAATGTTGATAGATCTTGAATGTATAGACGATTCACACCTGATGGTTTCATTAATCCTGAGTCTATTGAGGGAGTTGAAGCTTTTATTCATTATATATATTCTCAACCTGCATATATGGATGACCCAAAGATCAGATGTCTATGTGAAAAGTGCAAACACGTTTGTTTCCTTCCTATTTATAAAATGAATGGGCATTTATTGAGAAAATGGTTTGGCCCAAATTATTTTGAGTGGACACAACATAGAGAAACATTGATTTGTAGCACCTCAAGGGGTAATGAAGTACAATCATCAGTGAACTTAACTGAGTTTGAAGGGGGGATTGGATTTAAAACAAATAATGTAGATGCAAATGAAAATCTTTATATGCAAATGGTTTATGATGCAGCCAGTTATACCTTTTAGGAAAATATAAAAAAATCTTAAAGAAGAACCAAACCCACATACAAAGCAGTTTTTTGTCTTACTACACTCAGTTGAGTAAAAATTATGGTCAAATTATGAGACAATAACTCAATTGTCTTCAATTACACGAATATTGAATATAAAGTTTGAAAGGCATATTTTTTATCGTAGTTTTGATAAAATTCTTAATTGGTATAATGAATCATTACCTTTTGATCATATAATGGTTGATAGTTTTTACAATATGAAGAAACTTATTAGGGGTTTTGGTTTGTCTGTTGAAAATATTGATTGTTATAAATTGGTATGTATGTTATATTGGGGAGATGATGTGGAATTACAAAAGTACAAATTTTTTCGTCAATCTAGGTTCAAGCCTAGAAAGCATTCTATTAAACATAAATCAGTACCCTGGAAGTGGATGTATTATTTGTCGCTACCTCTGAGACTGTATAGACTATATGCTTCTAATGTTACTACATCTCACATGAGAGGACATAATAAACACCAACAGGAAGATGGAATAATGAGTCATCCATTAGCTGCATCAGCATGGAAACATTTCAATGACACCCATTATGAGTTTGTAGCTGAAAGTTGAAATGTTAGATTGGGATTGTCGATAGATGGATTCTAACCATATGCTCAATCTGACCAGCAATATTCATCATGGCCAATCATAATTGCTCCTTATAATTTGCCTCCAGGGATGTGTATGAAAGACACATATATGTTATTTACAGTGTTTGTGTTAGGACCTACAAAACCAAAGCATAAAATTGATGTATTCTTACAACCATTGATATCTGAATTGCAGCATCTTTGGGAATATGGTACGGAGACATATGATGTCTCTTTGAAACAAAACTTTTTGTTAAAAGCAGCTTTGATGTGGATAATTAGTGATTTTCTGGCATATGTCGTGTTGTTTGGATGGAGCACAGCAGGGAAATTGGCTTGTCCTTATTATGGGAATGATTCTGATGCATTTTATCTTCCAAATGGGGGCAAAATATGTTGGTTTGACAACCACAGAAAATTACTTCCTCCAGATCATCCATTAGTCACAATAAACAAAAGTTCATTAAGAATAGGATGTAAAAACACCTCCTCCCCCTCACAAAGCTGATGAAGAGATATTGTAAAAGATTGAGGAATTAGGCTTGCTGAAAGTTACAGAATTTGAAGCTGATAAAGTTAATACAACCATTAGTAAAAACTTTGGTTGGAGAAAACGAAGCATCTTTTAGGATTTGCCTTATTGGAAAACTAATTTGAGACGTCATAATCTAGATGTGATGCATATTGAAAAAAATATTTTTGACAATTTGTTCAATACCATAATGAACATTGAAAGAAGGACAAAAGACAATGCAAAATCACGAGCTGATTTGAAACTTTTTGTAAAAGGAATTAGTTACATAAAGATCTTTGCACCGGTAAATATCCGAAAGCATATTACACTTTAGAGAAAAAACAAAAGGAAATATTGTGTGAATGGTTGAAAAGCCTAAAGTTTCTCGATGATTATGTTTCAAACTTGGCAAGGTATGTGGACATGAGGAAATACAAATTATTTAGGATGAAAAGTTATGATTGTCATGTGTTTATTCAAAGGCTAATTCCAATTGCATTTCAAGATGCGCTACTAAATAAGTTTTAGGAAGTAATAACAAAATTAAGTTTGTTTTTCAAAGCTTAACATCATCTGAAATCAAGTTGGTTGAAATGGAAAAACTAGAAAGGTAAATTCCATTAATTTTATGCAAGTTAGAAAGGATATTTTCTCCAAGCTTCTTTGACTGTATGGAGCATCTATCTGTGCATATAGCATATGATGGTAAACTATTCGGTCCAGCTCAATATCAATGGATGTATCCATTTAAGAGGTAATTCAAAAAAATGATTGTAATTGAAGTAATTGAATAACTAAATTAGTATAACCCTATTTGCTAATATAGGTATTTGCATCACTTGAAGAAAAATGTCAAAAACAAAGCTAGAGTTAAAGGTTCAATATATAATGCTTATTTACTAGAGGAAGCTAGTACATTTTGTTCACATTATTTTAAGCCACATGTTCACACAAGAGAAAAAAAAGTTCCTCGTAATGTCGATGAGGGAGGAACTAATGATGTTGATCATAACTTGTCCATTTTCACATATCCTGGACGAACATATAGACATTCAACAAGAAGAATGTTAACAAAGGAAGAAATTTAGGCTGCCCATGGTTACATTTTATTGAATTGTCAAGAGCTTCAACCTTTCTTGTAATAAGTTGAAATTGATTATTTGGGATTTGAATTTTAGTGTTATTCATAACTAAAACACATAATAATGTTTTTAGATTATACGAGGAATTGTTATGCGACCTCATACCCAAAAAATATAGGATGATATCAATAAAGAAGTTAGAAGACGCTTTCCTCGATGGTTCGAGAAATATGTAAGTTTTCACTTATAAATATTGAAATGATTGAATTATAAGATTTAAGTTTTCAAATGACATTATACTGTTTAACATGATAATTTCTTTTATGTAGGCCTTAGAAAATCCAATACAGAACAAGTTCATATGTGATCTTGCAAAGGGACCTTTGCGAACTATTAAATCGTATCCGATGTATTTCGTTAATGGATACAAATATTATACAGAGCATCATGGTCATAGTATGGCAACAATAAATAGTGGAGTTTGCATACAGTGAGAATTGATGGATTACTATGGTAAAATTATTGAGATGTTTGAAATTTGATGGACCAATGGTGGTTGACAAATTAAATCCTTTTATGTTTTGATAATAATAAAATGTATAGAATTGATTAAGAAATT
>JAOSBN010104862.1:0-11117 GCA_027563595.1 Erythroxylum suave
AGTGAATTTACTCTTTTTCCCTTAGCTTATGTGAAATTACCATTATACCCTCCAAACTTTCCTAAATTTGCAATTAAACCCAAAATTTGAGAATGACCAAAACTTTTAATTTCATGTTGGTACTCGGACTTTTGAAAATTATAATTAAGCCCTTAACTTTATAAAATTGCATATTGGTCCTCTAAGAATTGAAAATTATATTTAAGTCCCTTATGTACATCAACTTTTCCAATTAAGCTTTCTAAGCATCCGATAAGTCTATAAATCAGGTCTAATCACCTCTAAGGCATTAGAACACATTTAATTCAACTACCATGGTCATATCCATCTAATGGACTCATTTTTTCACACTCAAAAGCTTATATGTCAGAAATCCCCAAGATTTCGCATACCGATGAATTGTAAGTTCATGTAAGGGCATATAACATTTTATATCACTGGCATACGTACCAAAAGGATTCAAATACATTTTTAAACTCATTACAACCATGTATATATTAATGTACAACAATATCTTCTGGGACTCATTTCTGGAGCCCAATTATCTGAAACATCATAAGACGTGAACGTGTTGGGCCCACAAGATTATTTCCATGGGGTCTCTCTAGCCGAAACCAGTCCAAACAGCAGAATCACAAATTGACTTCTTCATAAAAATTGTATCTCCATGTCTCTGGTTTATTTTGAAACAATAATCACCTCATTTGGAGCTCTACAGATTAAAATATCGAAGTATATTCAGTAAAACAACCAATTCATGCTCTTCCAGTCGTTTCCCTCACTTTCTCTCCATCAGCATTTTTCTAATCAACCGTAATAAATACCAAAATTTTATGGAGAGATAGAGAAATATTTTAGGAATCTATTAATTCAAAAATCACTTCATTTGGAGGTCGGACGATGAAGTTGTGGCCAAAAGAGTCAACTATGATTATGTCTTTAATCATATTGGACCTATCTTGGGAAAATTGGCATACTTTCACTAGAGATATCGGATTTTGGTTGTTTTAGGACGGTTTCGAAAAGGCCTTCTATATCTACAACTTTTGTAAAGACTCTAAAAAGAGATTTTTCCGTTTGGAGGGTCAAAATAAGACAACTTTTTCTTATATGGAGTAACTAGGTCTAAAATGGGTCAGACGAATCAGTCTAAGATGGATCTGTCTAAGACGATCCAGGGTAAGACAATTCAGGGTAAGACAATTCAGGGTAAGAAGATTTAGGGTAAGATGATCCAGACTAATATGATCCATGGTAAGTAAATCCAAGGTAAGATGATCCAGGGTAAGATGATCTAGGGTAAGACAATCCAACAATACAACCAAACATACCAAGCTCCCTCCAAAACATCTCTAATGATTCCTACATCCACTCTAACATCACTTTCAGTAATAATCTTCCCAATTTCACTTCTTCTAATGCAATGTACCTCCTTAAACATGCAATTACCAAATTGGTTTCATTAAACTCCCAAATCTCAACTCCATTGATTCATCACATACAATAAATTCTCATCTTTCACTATAGTTGTCCTATATGCATCCTATGTAGCATTACTAACTTATAAAGATCATATATCTTAACTCCAATATTTAAAAATTTCATACTTTATATCATTGTAAAGCCTTAAAGCTAATCTACAACTTTTATGAAGACACTTTGTCTAATTCTACCTAAATCCATATAGTTTGTCCTTCGAGTTCAGAACACAATTTCTACACCTATGAAAGCTTGCAAAATGCAATATCTCTTCACATCAATTCAACTACTAAGTACTTTTGTTAAACACTTGAATCTCACCTCAAATGATTAATCCCATACAACTTTTCCAATCTCTAAGACTCTATTCTAAAACAAAAAACAATTTGCAATCTCAACGAAGAAGAATATGCACATACTCATTCCACTTTCACAACCATCATACTCAACTTGTAACATAACACCATCAAACACAAAAGCAAATACTAAAATTCTCATTGCTAAACAAAGTAAATATTTGAACAAGCTTTACTTACATATCAACAATCCACATCAATAACTTAATACAAAAATACAAATGGATGCTCGTGTTTGATATACTTATAAAGCAATCCAAAATGTTCACTAACTTAGTACAAAAGTCTCTAACTATCTTGGAGTTTCCAATTCCTTGCAAAGATTCAACAGCCTTCTTGTTCTGCACCTGAGGAGTAAAATAATGGGTTGAGCTACACAGCTCAGTGGCTAATATATTTATAGCCATCGATAATCGACCACAATTCAAGCATTTGCACATGTATAGCTAGCAATTCAAGCATTAATTAATTTAGCTCAAAACTCGTAACGTATACCATAGACTTTAGCCATTAAACTCAACACTCAAATGTATCATACTTGACAATTCAAAGATGCAATGCACAATCAAATGGCTCAAGAGTTCCGTGGAATGAAATGAACAAATCGAAGTTTACACCATGAACCAAGCGAGTCCGATTTTTTAGGATCTCATGGCCTCAAGCGGGCAGCTAGGAGAAGGATATAGGTCAACGTGCACATGACTAACGAAACGGGTTCCTCTCTTGTCCAATCATAAACAAATTTTATGCTCATTACAATCAATCACAAATCCATAATCTTATGCCTCTTTTACTTTTTTTTCTGTCCTTTTATATAAATATCATGACCTTTTTCAAGGCATAACATAATCATAATTCATCATGCATTTTCAAACATTCACAATAATTTCAATTTCAGGCAAATCAAATGCAAGCAAATCAACTTACACACTCATAGGCTAGAATTTGCCCAATTACACAATAACTATGAATACATTACCCACCTAAATCCTTTGCAAAAATCTAACTCAAGGTTGTCTTTCCTCTTGCTCTTGGGTAGGATTCTCTTGGTTTCCTAAAACAAATAAGGTTCCATTCAAAACAACATTCTAATAAAATTCATAAACTTCAATTATCACAAAAATGCAATAAACACAAATTAAACTCAAACCTAACCTACCCATAGTCCATCTAGGTTAGAAAACCCAAGACCTAATTTAGAAACCCTAGGAATTAAATGGGTTCCTTCTTCCTCTTCTTCCAACATAATACCCACTCTCTCTCAAAGCCCTTCATTCTCAACACAACCCATTACTTTAATAAAGCAAGAAGAAAAGATGATTAACTTACCTTAACAAGCTTGATTTCTCTTCTTCCCACGTTTTCTTCTTTTTCTCTAACTTCTCTCTTTTCTGTTCTCTTCTACGGCTCTCTGTAACATCCCATTACCTATGGGGAGGCTAGAATAGTAAATATGAGTGATTAATGAGAGCTTAGAAATGTATTTTTCATGCTCATGCATTATATGATATGCTCATATTCATGAATATTGAATTTTTGCACACGAAAAAAATTGTATATGCATTTATAGACATTCCGGGTATAATTGATTTATAATTGAATTGTGAATGTGGTTTTGTGGAGAATTGTGGTTTTTATATGTTGAAAAATTGATTTGGAGACTGTATTTAGTGATTTAGAATTTTTGGAGATTTTTAGAAAATTTCTAAAAATTTGGGTAAATTTTGGACTAGGAAAAATGTCAAGTGGCAAGACAATTGACAAATAGTAGTAGAATTAAGAATCAAATGGCAGTGAAAATTTTTACTAATGACTTTGGGATTTAATGACATATGTTATTTAAATTTGGACACAATTAGAGTAGAAATTAGAGTTGAATGAACTAGCTTTAAAAGAAATCCAAATGGGACCATAGGAAAGTGACAAGTGTCACCACCACTTGCCACTCCTCTCCCCACTCACGAAACTCCACCATTTTAATTGAAAGACCACTTTCAAAGTTGTCTTTCACTTTCTTTTCATCTTCATTTTATTCTCTTCTACGTGACCTTATCCATTTTCTTCAAGTTTCTTCATCTTCTTCATGAGTTTTGTTGGTAACCTTCATTAACTTTGAACCTAGCTCTTTCATCTTTCAATTGCTACTTCCATTCTATTGTTTCTTTCATTTACTACAAGAAAACCCACCCTAGTCCATCTTTAGAAGATGAGATCATGTGAATGCTTGGGAGTTAGGGTTGACTAAGATTTTGAAGATTTTGAAGAGAAATCAAGTAAGTTATGTCTTAAATATCATGGGTATGGTTAAATGAAGCTAGAACGATGAGTACATTAAGATTGATGACTTGATTATATGAGTTTTCATGTGTGTGTCGTGGGTGATGAAAAATTCATGTAAATGTCTTGGTTTTTTATATGTGTATCATCATTAATGACCCATAAATTGTTATAGAGATAATGTTGAGGTAGAATGATCATTATGATGGTGTTATATGAGTGCAGTAAATTAAAGAATGAATGGGTAAATGTATAGGTTCTGTTTTGGTTAAGGATCAAACATAGATCATGAATTGTTTATGAATGACATTGAGTTGAAAAGGAGTGGAGAATGAAGAGGAAATGGAGTAGGAAAGGATGATCTTTGTACAAATATGTTAGTTGTGAAAATCTGGAAAAAATTGAAGATGATGAATTGGAAAATGTTTACTGAGTATGCTTCTATGTTTTAGCCATAACTTACTCGATAGTTGTTCAATTGAGATGATTCTTAGTTTGGATTAAACTAGCAACATAGGGATACATTTTGTATGAAGACATTGATTTTAAATTCATTCTTTAAAAGTTTTCAATTTTGACTTGAAGTTTAGTGCTGAGGTTTAGGAAAAAGTGCAGAAAATGGATGATGAATGCACATAGATGTGTATGTTCTGTTATTAGTGTTTATGATCAATCATAAGCTATAATTTGGTTATGGATGATGTTGCGTTAGAATGGGGTTAGAATAATAGATAAATGATGATCGTTGAACTAGAAATGATAGATTAAGCATGAGGAATTGAATGTTGTAACTAAAGAGTTAAAAATTTGATCTGAAACTTCCATGAGTTTTCTGTACTGATATAGAGCATTTTTTACAAAGTTGACTTTATGGAAGTTTTAGATCTTTCTTTAAGCTTTCTATTGATATAAATTTTGTAAATTTTTTAGTTTTATATCGAAGGTTATGGAGGTTTTAAGTTGAGATGTCGGTGGAGAAGATGAAGTAGAGTATGCTGACTTTGCTGGTTTGACCAAAGAGTTGACTCACCCTGAACAACTTTCCTTCTTTTGACCATAACTTCGTCTCTAGATCTCCAAATGATCTGATCCTTAAACCAATACATTCCTAACACACTGTTCTATCCCTACATAAACTTTTGTAGAATTCTGAATTGAATTGAGAAATATGGATCAAAACAAAATGTGGAATCTGTTGGAATAGTGAAATAGCATTTTCTTCCTGAACACCCTTCGGTATTTTGATTATATCTGCATCTATAGGATTCCAAATGATAAGCTTTTTAATTTGGAGTAAACTAGAGATATGTTATTGCAAAGTTTCTCAAGAATTAGATTTTGATTCTTTCTCTAAGATATTGAATTTCTGGATGGAAGTTGTACGTAGTACACTGTTTTTGATTGTGAACAACCCAATAATGTTGGAGGTATATCTTCCAAATTACTGAACAAAATTAAGTGATTTTGGTGTCAATGGAAAGATAAGACATAGAGGAACACTTTTCTAGAAGATAGTATGACCAAATTACATCATTTTCACCTTCTGATTGAACATAAACAGTATACCCGAAAGTATATTTTGGAAAAATCTGAAGTGATTCAATGATAAATGAATTGTGAATTTAATGTTGTTAGTGAGGCATAAACCTAAGTAGAAATTATAATTAGATGAGTTTTGATATGAGAATGACTTTGTGATGAAATTGATGGATAAATACTCGGGATTGTCATGAACATGCATTGTACATAATTCATTTCATACATGTGCATTATTAAACACTTATGATTGTACAAATTGTGATATATGTGTATGGTGTTTGATATAGAGGAGCAATTAGAATGTCAACCTCCATATGTTTCTAGAACTTCCGGGCATTAGCTTCCAGAGCAACTTGTAAGTAACCTAGATAGTCCCACTTAATTACTTGTTTACTTAATTTTTGTTTGAATTGATTAAATGAATGCGGCTTGATTGTTGGTTTCCGGAGAGGAGGTCTGATGATTGTGATGCTTGATTGAGATATTGAAGGGTTTCTTGTATGTGAATGAGATGAACTAAGTGTACATAATTTGATGATAAATGTGTTTGGAATGAGCATTTGCTTGTACGTCGGACTAAGGTCCGATGATATGGGAATGTGATTGAATGGGATCATGCAAGTATGATTGATGCATTTCATTTCATGAATGCGTGAAACATAATGGCAGTTGTGACCAAAGTAGCCACCGATCAGAGCTTAAAGCTCAACGAGTGAAAAAAAGCCTTGAGCTCAAAAGTGATTCAGAGCCTCAGGCTCAAAGTTTAAAGAGCCCTATATGGGACATTTATCAATGAGCCCAGTATCTAAAAATGGATAGGGGACAGTTTAGGCACTCGGTCACAACAACGTAATAATTAGAAAAGAGTCTTATGAGCATTCCATATGCATTTGCTTAAGTATGTTTAATTGATTGAAATGCAATTTGCTTGCTTAAGTGAAAATGTGATACGAAATCAATTATACGAAAATGTGAATATATGTTATGTGAAATGATGTGTTGCAAGAATTGAGTGAATTATCAATGATGGTTACCTCATTGAGTTTGCAAAACTCACCAAAATTGCAACGTTATCTTTTGAGGACTAAGAGACGACTCTAGCTACTGAGAGGCTCTACCAGCCGTGTAGATTGTGATTTGGTAAGAGAAGTCATGGCTCAAAGGTCGGTCAGCTGGGATTTTTAGACAGATTAGATAGACTTTGTATATTTTCCTCTTTCATGTAGTACTTTTGTACTAGGTTTTGATGATGTACATATAGTAAGTGTTGAAAGATACAATGTAGACTTTCGGTTTTGTGAAATAAAATGAGGAAAAAGTTGGTTTTAAAATACTGTGACTTTCTTATGATGCTTTATAAGTTGGTAATGATATGATGCCATGTGAAGTAAATATAGTGATCGAACGTAGCTCACCCTTATCGTAGGATATGTACCGGAATGACCTCCGGGCGTCCTGGTTTGTACCTTACGGTAAGGGGGTGCTACACTCTCTCTTTTGTTCTTCTAAATTTTAAGACGACTTTTATCCTTGGTCTCCCAATTTTGCCCTCATCATTTAATAGGTTGTCCATTTATCCCTTCTTTTGTCTTTATTTACTAACTCCTTAAGCTAACTTAATTCTAACATTCCCATATTAATTCTAACTTAATTCTAATCTTTCCACCTAATTCTAATCTTTATTCATGCTTACTAAATTTGATGACCCAATTCTAAGATAAATAAATAAACAAACAAATCATAATTAAAATAATCAAACAAATAAATCAATAATAATTGAAAAAAATTCGAGGTCCAACAATATCTCCAAATATGGCACAATACGAAAAGCTCAGAGAGTCCGGTGTTAAACTTATGACTCGGACCTATACGGATAAACACCCATGTTAAGCTTGAAAGCTTAGTAGGGAAAACACTTAGTTTGGATGACCTCTCCCAATAGTCACCCTCCAAACACACACATTCAAAAATATCATAACTCCTATACCATAAATTCACATTCATGAACCAAACATTGATATTCAATGCTCATATAAATAATGATGACATACTTAAGCAAAGTACATAATGTAAATATGCTTCATCATATCATCCATATACTGAAAATGCACATGGATAAGTCAATATTGATATTCAATGCTCATTGATACAAATTATCAATACAAATGCAAATACTCATCAATACCAATTATTTATGTTGTCATGCTGTATTTCTTATTTATAACCATTTACTTTACTTTCTGTGTTAGGCCTGCATATTCCCATAGGTGTGGATAACGGGAGTTGTGGATATCCAAAGATATCAGAAATATGGATACTTGAAAGTATCAAACTATGGGTACCCGAAGGCATCAAACTGTTGAGACATTATAATCTCAAAATGAAGACACCATTGGTGTCAAACTGTAGCAACTATGTTATATCCCTATAGACGTGCCTATCTATCCATTACTAAGACAACAGAGTAGGCACTGTAACATTCTGTTTAACCATTTTCCAATTTCACAATTCATACATTGACAAGTCATATGATATACATTTCAAGTCATAAAATATGTATCTGTGTTCATACATGCAAGTCATAACTTATTACGATTAGAAGGGTGTCAAAATCACACTTGTATAATCATACTATACACATGTGAGCAATAAAGGTGCATACAAGTCATTTATGTTAATGTAAGTTTTCTTTAGAATGCATTATGCTCAATCTTAAATTTCAGTGTCTATTCCCCTATTCACATAAGGTAAGTCCTATTTTATCTATTTCTAGGTGTTTGAAAAGTTTCATATACATTCAAAAGGTTCATATAAGATTCGGTAAAAATTGAAAACAAAAACAAACTCAAAGTAGTGCAATTTGGGCTAAGCCCACGTTGGATCTAAAAATCGGCAAACAATCAGTCCAAAAGTAAATCACATGACAGACTCCATTTGTTCCTTACTATGCATATAGAAAATGTTCAAATTAGGTTTTTAGGTCTTCTAGACATTTGTTAATGTTTTAGTTTCTATAGAATTAAAAATCAAACCATTTGGAGTTTCCAATCATGAGATATATACCAAATATCATAAGCTACCCAAAACAAGGGCAACGTCAGGTCTCCATTTTCGATCCCATTTTCCAATATCATAAAGACAAAATTTAAGTCAGAATCTCTTCTATAGATTCTTAGTTCTATGTCTCAAGTTTCATATTCAACTTAAATCACTCAATTTAGAGGTCTGTAGGCTGATTTGTGACCCAAACAATGTGACTGGTTCAACAAACCCTAGACAGAATTCGACTACACAATAATCTCTTGTCATATTCAACCAATTTTATAAAAGGTAACACCAAAGTAACACCAAATCATCATCTCAGCAACCATTACACATACAAATGAATCTTTGTATCCATTGAAACATGCACACAAAAAGGAATGACACGTAAAGAGAAATTAGACTAAGTGTAGTCCCAAACCTTAAAATTGGCAACGTAGTTCTTCTAATGCCTTTCCTTCCCTTCCTCTTTAGCTTTACTTGGCTCACCAAATGAAAAATGATGGGATGAAGAAGGTGAAATGTAGAGGAGAAAAATTTGAAGTTAAAACCCCAAGTGGGCATCCATCTCCCCTCTCCATATGTCTTTTCATGAATTCTCTAGTCTTAGACACATGTTTCAATCCCATTGGACCATGTGTCACAATCATATTGGACCACGTGTTACAATTCTATTGGACCATGTGTTACAATTCCATTGGGCCATGTTTTACAATTCTATTAAACACACACAAGCTTCAATCTTATTAGTCACACATGTTTTAATCCGATTGGTCCATGTGTTAACTATAGAAAAGATTGCATATTGGTCCTTCTTTTTCCTATAATTCCCAAATTAACCTATAATCTTGTCAACTACCTTAAGTTTCTAATGGCAAAATTTTCATACAATTTGGTCAATCATATAAGGAGTTATACTGAAAAACTACAGGCTGTTCGAAATTAAGGAGAAAAGCCAGAACTCAAATTCAAACCAAAATTCAAAAATCTTAGGCCCAAAATCAAATTTTGATTCCTTCATAAAATTTTTAGACCTATGTCTCTATTTTAATCTCCAATTGGAATTATCCAATTTGAGGTCTACAGACCAAGATATGGCCAAATTACATAAATCTATTTAGTGGAACCTATCCATCCAGTGAGGTACACATCCCAATCCAACTAACTTCATTCTTATCACGTAAGAGTAACACAAAAACACATCAAATTTAACCAACAACTTCTCATTTACTTATGGAATACTTCTTTTATCAATTCCCCTCACATTAGACTCATAAATCTAAGCAAACGTACCAAAAATTCCCATAAATATTTCATATCTAACTATGTATGTACATGTCGAAATGATCAAATTACCCATTTACCCATGTCTTTTACATTAAGTATCATTATGTCTCTTACTATACTTAGATGCATTTAATTCGTTATGTTCACTTCTGAATACATCCTAAACATGCGATAATACTTCTAGGGTATATGTCAGGGCCTCATAATTTTGGTATTTATAGGTCTATTAAGGTACCAACTCTCATTGCACAACTTAACACATATAAACTTGATTCAATCTCTCCATTTCTTATTAAGTACAAGCATGGAAAATACCATAAAGCAATACTATATTGAATTTAACAAGAAAAAGTTATACAAAACTATTCAAGAATAAACCCTAATATGGACTTATAAATCCATAATGTCAACACACCAGTAATAAGAATTACCATCCAAGGTAAGGAAAAGAATTAAAAAAAACTAACGAATAAGGTTGAAAGCCTTGATGTGGAAATTCTGTAAGGTTGAAATTGACTTGATATATCCACTATTTGGTCTTTCTCTTTATATTGTGCAGAATATTTGTAATAGCCTGCTCTTACACTTAACGATTAATTGTTAGATTAAACCATTATTATGTGAGAATATATAAGGAACATTCTATAAGCATGCATTATATGTAGATAAACACATTAATCATGATTTAGAAGCATTGTAAAGATAGTATGTGTACTTAATTGACACATCCCAGGATATGAAAGATTTTAAGTGATTGTGATGCAATTGTATGCCGGTTATGTCGTGAATCTTGTTTGATGATTATAATTAGCGAATTGGGAATTTATTAAAGTGGTGCGAGCACCTAAATTTAGGAAAAATAATAAAAAGCAAGACAAAAATGATACATGGATATTTGGGTATGCTAGACCTATGAAATGGTGAAATGTGGCATAAGGAATGAGTGACATGTGGTTTAGTTAAATAGATGACAAGTGGCTTGAGTATAATTGTGACAAGTGGCCCTTTGAATTTGTGACAAGCGGCACCTTAGATTTGTGACATATGGAGCAATAAAATCGTGACATGTGTAGCCTTACAATTGGTGACATGTGTAACCTTATAAGTAGTGACATATGGAGGCTTAAATGAGTTACA
>JAOSBN010104880.1:0-11115 GCA_027563595.1 Erythroxylum suave
GAAATGCAGTTTAAAGTTCTGAGGGAGCCAAATCAGGTATTTTAATTTTCTCCATTTTAGATCCATTCACGGACGATTCTGGGTGCGTAGTGAAGCCTGCTCTACGCGTTACACCCAGTGACCTTATCATCCTCATCATCTAATGAGATATTTCTGAAAAACTGTAGGAGGTAAATAATTTCGTAAACTTTCTAATTTGTTCCTAGTAAACAAATAAAATAAAAAATTAAAAAAACAAAAAATAAATCAACACCGAGATTTGTTGATGCAGTTCGACACTCTTTGACTACGTCTATGGGACTCTCATCCAGCTTAATCACTTTCACTGAAATACAATAGATTTATCTAAGGCTTTACTGAGCCGACACCACTCAACCCTTGACACTATCTCTTAACCTTACTTCCTGTGAAATAACTTCACACCCAATATCACGACCAACTCGTGTTAACCTCAACAGAGGATTTTTCTCACTACTTTCACTCAAACAACCTTTTAACGAAAGAACAATAAACAAATAACTCAAGTGATGAATCAACTAAGAATAAAAACAGAAAACACTTGAGATAAAAAGAGAAGAACAACTTCCCGACTGGTTGAGCTCCACTGAAATAAATCTGGAAGTCATCACAACAACGATGGGTTGATTCACATAACATCAACACGAAGCCAAAGACTATATGTAGCCAACTAAACACGATTCAACAAAATAATCACGCACAGACCTAAGAAGAAAACCAAATCTGGAAAATAGAAGTTAACCCACGGTGTTTACAACTCAAAACACGCACACCACATATAAGCAAATTTGGAAAATAACATGCTAACGCCCGCTGCTTCGTTTCTTGTCCAACTTCACATAAGCTGATTCTCTAGGCTGACGTGATCATGATGCAGGCAACAAGAACTCATTTATTGCTTCATTGAATTTTGCGTAAAAGAATGATGTCAATGGTCGGTCACTTTTCCTGAGAAGATTTTCTAGCTAACATAAATATTCACCTTCGTAAGCTTTCCATTTATGCCATAACATGGGTGCCTTCCATGATACTCACACACACACACACGGAGTACCATTCAATCAACTCATCATTGCACACTTAATAATACATCTACTACACTGTAACCCCTCTTCATCGTGGCTTACGATTTTTTATTCAGCTGTATCTAAAGACATGCATACAATCACAGTGTTTATTCAATCAACAATTAACGTAGTCTACACCCACATTATACCATACTCACATAAGATTAACTTCAGTTGTTAATTGGTGCACGATGCCCATAAGTAATAAGAGTCCCATTACTCTGTTAATTGCAAGACTCTTACACAAGCTGCACATGTTCTATGGATAGAATCATACATGATATTCACCAATGCATCTTGCCAAGATACACATAAATTAGAGATAGATTGAACTCTATCATAACTAGAAGATTATCACCCGTAACTTTTTGAATCTAATTAATTATCCAATTGATATCTTATATGTCCAATTAATAAATAATGCCAAAATAATTACTTAGATATATAACATATATCCTAACAATCTCCCCCTTTTTGGCATTATTTGTCATAAATATGAAACTCCTCCTAAATAACTTAATTGGACATATAAGTATCAAATTCACAGTTCATATGACAAATACTCCCCTTTAATCAAATATCAAGTTCTAGAGAACATCACAATTATCCAATCATCCAAATTTCTCCCCCTTGGGACAAAAAGATGCCAAAAACAAGACATTTAGTCACTTATATAACTTGAAATCTCCCCCTAAATGGAACATTCACCATAAACAATCTGGCGTCTCCCCTTTGAGACAAAACAGTATCAAAACGCATAATCATAATAATCAACAATAGGTGCAATGAAAGAATCATAAGCACGTCAGGAAAATTTACCACCATTCAAAACACTAAGAGATATGCCCGAAAGAGAGAGAGATACTCGAGAAAGAGACTCATACTGATGAGAGAGTTGAAAAGTATTCGGTAGAGTCAAATAGAAGTTACAATGCAAACTATTAAAAAGATATGACGACAATGGCAACATAAAAATTAAAAAAGAACTAAAGAAGACAATTTTTTAAATACTTTTCTTTGCTTTTCTTTTTTTGTTTTTTTTGTTTTATAAATAATATCAAACTGTACTTCAAAAATGTAAAGCACACAGTCCCTGTACCTCTTGGAGAAATTCAAACCTGATCTTTTTCTTCATCACATTATCTTTGTCATCGATTTCTCTTCTTCTGAAGTAACTGGCTTGCCCTCTGTCTGAGTAGTTTCTTTACAAACAGTAACTAACTGTGAATCTAGACAACTTCTTATTTTTCCTTCACAATGTCTTTGTGCTTGTCCTTGACTTTTTCGAACCCAAGTGGATTTCCATACTAAAGGCTGATTATGAAATTTATGTGAGGGACGTAGAATTCTTCGACTTTGACTTCTTTGAAATAGCATCTATAGTAACCGGTAACATCTTGGCTTTATATGCCCAATAATTCCATAAAAATGACATGTGGGAACAAATCTTCGATTCTTTCTCGGTGTTTCTTCCTTTTGGACAGATCTGGACATATCATTTTTCTCCTCATTCAATTTAGAACACTCACCTTTGTAACCAATGCCTTGAAGATCTCCTTTAACCTTATCGATTTTGATCAACTTTTCTAACTTTTCCGTGCCTCCATTTAGCATTCTCAATCCCTTTTCAGTACTTATAAATTTTATTCTAGCTTCACCAAGCTCATCCGACATCATCATCAACTTCTTTTCTAACTCTTGTATGGTGTTTTTCATGGAAAGATTCTCTCCCTTCAATCTTTCATTCTTTCTACACTTATTCACCCATTTTTCATACATAGCTTTGTGAGCCTCATAAATATTCCCCTTTCTATCATCTAGGCCACTTTCATCGCTATTATAATCTGATATTGGGTCTTGAGCTGAGTTGTTTGCGTTTTTCTAGAAAATTTTCATTCCCCCCTTTTACGTCTTCAGTTACTTCCTTCTCAGTTACTGTTAAGAAAGTAACTGGACTTTTGCTTTGTAAAGCAATTGTCGCAACACTATTAGGGATTTCTTCTTCACAACCACATTCACTCTCGGATTTGTTCTCACTCCAAGTGCTCGTATATGATTTCCCTTTTTTTTCCTTTAAGTTGTTAGCACACTCCGCTTGAGCATGTCTGAAGCCTTGACACTTATGGCATTGAATTCTCTTTACCTTTCTTTCTCCCTTGTGAGTTTTGGCTTGTTGTTTGAAATTGTTGTTTAATGAGCTCCCACCATTTTGCCTAAACTCGGATCTATCCTTTTTCACTCTCTTTAGCCACTTACTGAACTCTCGTGTTAACAACTCCATATCCTCATTCTTGTCGGATTCATCTTTTATATCATTCATACCTTTTCCAGTTTCAACCCGTAGTGCCAATCCTTTGCTCCTTTCTTGTTTACTCCTTAACAAATTCATCTCCAAATTAGTCATGTTCACGAAACTAGGATCTGCACCAACTTGCTAACAAGTTCTAAAATGGTGACCTGCTCTGATACCAATTGAAAACTGTAGGGGTAAATAGTTTCATAAACTTTCCAATTTGTTCCTAACGAACATATAAAAAAATTAAAAGAACCAAAAATAAATCAACATTAAAAATTTTTAACACAGTTCGATACTCCTTGTCTACGTCTGCGGGGCTCTCACCCAGCTTAATCACTTTCACCGAAGTACAATAGATTTATCCAAGGCTTTATTGAGCCGACATCACTCAACCCTTGACACTATCTCTCAACCTTACTTCCCGTGAAAGAACTTCACACCCAATAACATGACTGACTCATGTTAACCTCAACAGAGGATTTTCTCACTACTTTCACTCAAACAACCTTTTAACGAAAGAACAATAAACAAATAACTCAAGTGATGAATTAACTAAGAATAAAAACAGAAAACACTTGAGATAAAAAGAGAAGAACAACTTCTCGATTGGTTCAGCTCTACTGAAATAAATCTGGAAGTCATTGCAACAACAATGGGTTGATTCACATTAACACCAACACGAAGCCATAGACCATATGCAGCCACCCAAACACAATTCAGTAAAATAATCACACACAAACCCAAAAAAAAAACCAAGTCTAGAAAATAGAAGTTAACCCACGGTGTTTATAACTTAGAACACTCACACCACATATAAGCAAGTCTGGAAAATAACAAGCTAACACCCACTGCTTCATTTCTTGTCCAACTTCACATAAGCTGATTCTCTAGGTTGACGTGATCATGATGCAGGCAACAAGAACTCATTTATTGCTTCATTGAATTTTGCGTAAAAGAATGATGTCAATGGTCTTTCACTTTTCCTAAGAAGATTTTCTATCTAACATAAATATTCACCTTCATAAGCTTTCCATTTATGCCATAACGTGAGTGCCTTCCATGATACTCACACACACACACGGAGCACCATTCAATCAACTCCTCACTGCACACTTAATAATACACCCACTGCATAGTAATCCCTCCTCACCGTTGCCTACGATTTTTTACTCAACTATATCTAAAGACATGCACACAGCCGCAGTGTTTATTCAATCAACAATTAACGCATGCTACACCCAAGTTATACCATACTCACATAAGATTAACTTCAGCTGTTAATTGGTGCACGATGCCCATAAGCAATAAGAGTCCCACTACTCTGTTAATTGCAAGACTCCCACACAAGTTGCACATCTTCTATGGATAGAATCGTACATGATATTCACTAGCACATCTTGCCAAGATACACACCAATTAGAGATAGAACTATCACAACTAGAAGATTATCACCCGTAACTTTTTGATTCTAAGTCATTATCTAATTGATATCTTATATTTTCAATTAATAAATAATGCCAAAATAATTACTTAGATATATAACGTATATCCTAACAATTTCGTACCATGGAAATACTGGGTTTAGTTCCGCATGAGACTCATCGACCTTGTCATCCTCATCATCCTCCGTTTGCGCGGCTTTTAATTCTTTTCTAAAAAAACGTGTATTAGCACAACCATGAAAGGACCACCTAGTAAAAGGATCACTGCTTTGTCCCTTGTAATTAAATTGTCTTTCTTACTGTTCTGTACCCCTTCTTGCCAATTATATGACACTTAAATTATATAACAAACTCAACTCTATTTTAATTTATCAAATATATTAAATAATGTTTCAAACATATTTTGATAAGGAAGCCTTAACTAAATCAAGAGCTTTGGGTTTACAGGCTTCTAAAATAATAACAAGCTAGTATAATATTTTTTTGCACAAAAAAAATAAAAAGGAACAAAATTGAATTATACAATTGACTTATATATTTGTCAAGTCCTTTAAATTAAATTTTAAGATAAATAATAAAGAAATAATTTTAAATCTTTCATATATTTTGAATAAAAACTCAATTCTTTCTAATAATAAATCTCACTATAACAAAGTAGACAATTGGTTACAGAAAAGAAAAAAATAGTCAATTTTTTTTCAAAAACATCGTCTATAGTTATTTGTGACATTTATGTTTTATCACATAAAGCATCACTAATTTCTCGCTGTTGAAAAATGTAGACGATAGTTCTAAAAATATCGACAAAAAGTATTGGCTACGAAAATGTATTGTTATATACAGTTTTCTCTTCGTAGTTATATAGCATTAACTATGTTTTTTCTAACAATGTTATTTGCTATGTTTTTAACAATTCCATGACATTTTATTTGTTTTGTTTTTAATCCATGATAATCAACAATATGTTTTTTTATATAATATGTCGGCATGTTTTTTTATTGCGAATTATTTTCTTATTATTATAAAATTAAAGCATAGAAAAATATTATTAATTCATAAGGCTTAGTATTGAATATATGATGTAAAATTATATAAATATCATTAAATTATACCAACAGAAAGAATATAACATTAAAGGAATATCATTTGCTCCTATACAAGATATTAGTGACAATTTGAGTAATTTTTATAGACAAAACAATAAATAAAAAGATCTCTTGACAAATTAGAATATATCTGACATACTGAAAAAAATGTCCAAATTACAAAAATATTAGAGTATAACTCAAACTACTACTTAGTATTGTCCATTTCTATGAACTTTTAATCATTCAAAAAGTTTAGTTAAAATCAACATAAAATATTAATGACAACTTGAGTAATTTTTATAAACAAAACCATAAATAAAGAGATCACTTAACAAATTAGAATATGTCTGACATATTGAAAAAATGCCCAAATTACAAAAATATTATAGTATAACTCAAACGACTACTTAATATTGTCCATGACCATGAACTTGTAATCATTCAAAAAGGTTAGTTCAAATCAACATAAAATATTACGAGTATTGATAGAGTAAGTATTTGGTTCTAATTAAAGCAAACATCACAAATAATCACTCATTAATTGCACTTTTATTCATTCCGGTAATCCAAGAAAAAAGTATTAAAATTAAATTATAGAACATAAAGGAAGTGAAATAAAAAGTATATAGGAGATAGATTAATAGCCTTTACTTTCCTCTTCATTTCCATTATATTCTGGGCCTATTGTAATCTTTTGAATAACATATCATGTTTTGCTAATTTTGTTCGAGCTTCTTGTCCTTTGATTATTTTAGCTTGTAATGCAACATTAACATGTGGTTGACATTTCCATCATAAAAGAAAAGTTCTATAAAAATACTCTGATTAAGTTTATCTTTAATCATCTAGTTTCAAAATTATTATTTCAAATTATTTTATTAAAAAATCCTTTGAGAATTTGTAAAACTATCATGTTGCGTTCGTGATTTAATTTTCATTTATTTTATGACAATAAAAAGTCTAATAAGCCCTTTAGTTTTAGCACAAATTAAATATTTTTCATAATCTATCAAAAACATTTTATAAATTATAATATATATTTCAATGAAGTGATATCATTTTATATTCAATCTTTACAATTTTAGAGATTTTTTGGTACTTAAAAATTGTCAAGATAAATCAAACTCATAGACATTTATTTGACTATTGTGTACGCCATAATGACCCTTCCCACCATTTTTCTTGTATTTATTTGCACCTTCTTTTTTTATTTTGTACATAATGCATGGTTGAAGTTTGCTTCTTGTTATCTTCTCTTTTTGATACAAGAATAATTTTGGCCTATCTTATTTTATCATCCTTCCAAAATTTTGTAAGCCACTAAACTATTTACGACACATTTTTTATTAAAAAATGGATATATCACATACGTAGGAATTTAGCAAAATAAAAATTTGAACTGATAAAAACATCTTAATGCATGATATATCTTAGGTTTTTATTTTTATTTGAGTTATACAATATTTAAGAT
Source organism: Erythroxylum suave (assembly GCA_027563595.1). Taxonomy (NCBI): domain Eukaryota; kingdom Viridiplantae; phylum Streptophyta; class Magnoliopsida; order Malpighiales; family Erythroxylaceae; genus Erythroxylum; species Erythroxylum suave. The sequence continues at coordinate 7,383 of JAOSBN010104880.1, forward strand.
GTTTTTCTCAATAATGGAACCTTCACCTAGTTATGATCGCCCCTTAATAAGGTTTGTTCACTTTGGAAAGCCTTGTATGGACTAAGACAAACTCCTTAAGCCTAGTTTGCAAAATTTAGTTTCACTATTGGCCTCCTTTGTTTTCAATCTGGCTCGTACGATCATGTCTTATTGATTCCCAAAATGGCTTAAGCTACACTCTTTTTCATCTTTGTATTTGAGTTACTTTTTCATAAAGATTTGGGTAATTTGAGTTACTTTTTCATAAAGATTCAGGGAATTTGATTTTTTTTAGGTTTCAATGATTTATTTGAAGAATTTGGCTATTGTCTTTCACAAGCAAAACGTGCCACAGATTTTCTCTCGATTAGGTATTATAAAATTGATTTATATATTTTTTATTTCTTTTAAATTGAATTTTATGATAAATAATAAAAAATAGTTATGAAATGTTTGATAAATTTAGGATAAAACTCAATTCTTTATAATAACAAACATAAAAATAATTATTAAAACAAAGTTGATGAATGTTGTTATAAGTAAATAAAACAAAGTTGATGAATGTTGTTACAGGACTGATCTTATCGTCCTCATCATCTGTCTTTTGTATAGCTTTTAATTCTTTTGTAAATACGTGTGTTAGCACAACCTTCAGAGAATCATCTCAATCCTTTGTATTGGTCCTAGCTGGCCCCAAGGTAATAAACGAAGAAGTACGATAGCTATTCCTTCCTTACTGCATGTGCTTTAATTTCATTCTTTTTCTCGAGTTCTTTTCATTTCTTTCTATATTTTTTAAGGAAAATTTGATTTGATTTTTATTTTTCTGTTATAATTTTATTTTTATTTCCTCTTATTATCCTTTTATATTTTTTTTAGTTTTCATCTTTTTTAAAAAAGTAATATTTTATTCACAAAAATATGTTTAGTTGATATTTATAATAAAAAATTTTAAATCCTTTTTAACTACATTATTCTTTTTCTATTTTTATTATACTAGTAAATGTTTCATTTCTAAACATATAAAATTTTACTTCAAATATATGTTTGCTCTCCAATTATAAATTTCTCAAGCAGTAGCTACTCAATATCAATCTTATATCTGAGTTCTTCAAATCGATAATAGTGAAGAATTTATTACTCAAAATTTGAAGTAATATTTACACTCACATGACATTATCCATCAAGCAAATTGTTCTCATGCACCTTTCAAAATGAGGTTTTCCAACGCAAAAATCACCATCCTCTTGAAACTGAGCATGTTTCCTTATATGAAATTCACATGCCTAAAGGCTTTGTCCTCTTGTGCCTTTCAACAACTTCGTGGCAAGCTCGCTATGGGGATAGATGCTAAATAGATGTAGAGCTTTGCTAGTGGTCAAATCTCTGACAAAGTGAATATCAATCTCGACATATTTTGTGCCAGTATGAGTGATTGGATCAGCATCAAGAAATGTGGCGCCAAGATTATCACACCAAAGTGTGGGTGTGAGGTGAGAGAAACTAACTTCATCGAGAAAAGACTTAATCTAACAAATTTCAGCAGTAGTAAGAGTTATGCTTCAATATTCGACTTCAGTGCTAGATCTGGCAATAGTGCGTTATTTCTTAGCACTTCAAGAGATGAGGCTTGGACCAAGAAAGATACAACAACCAGATGTGGATTGACGATCATCAAGACACCCTGCCCAATTAGCATCACAATAAGCTTAAAGGGAGAGGGAGGTCGATCGAGTTAAGTGGAGATGAAATGTTAGTGTGGATTGAAGGTATCAAAGTATTCGTTTAACTGCGATCCAGTGAATATCGATAGGACAGTGAAGGAATTGAGAGACTTTATTGACTACAAACTAAATGTCAGGACGAGTAAAACAGAGATATTGGAAAGTGCCAATAATGCTTCTATACTTAGAAGGATCAGACAGTGGTGTACCATTATTTTTAGAGAGAGGAAGAGTGGAGGTGATTAGTGTAATGGCAGGTTTGGACTAGGAAATTCCTGTGCGAAGAAGGAGATCGTTGGTGTACTTAAACTGGGTGAGTAATAGTCTTGTAGGTGTGGTTGTGGCTTCTATGCCAAGGAAGTAATGAAGAGTACCGAGATCTTTGATAGAAATGACATTGCTAAGTTAATGAATGAGAGTGGTGATAAGAGAGTGTGAAGAGCTAGTAAGGATTATGTCATCAACATAGGCTAGAAGAAATGTTGCATAGGAAGAGGTGGAGTGAAAAAACAAGGATGTATCAGATTTGGTAGAAATAAAATTGAGATCAAGGAGCTTTTGACTGAGACTCCTTGACTGAGACATTGAAACCAGGCTCGTGGACCTGTTTGAGGCCATAAAGAGCTTTATGAAGACGACAGACATGATGGTCAAGAAAGCCAGGAGGTTAGGCTATGATGATCGACTCGAAGAGATGTCCGTTAAGGAATGCATTGTGGACATCAAGTTAACGGATAGGCCAATTTTGAGATGAAGCAATGATAAGGATGAGGCAGATAGTGGTAGGTTTGACAATAGGACTAAAGGTATCAATGTCATCTATATCAGGAGTTTGATGATATCCTTTGGTAACTAGATGAGCTTTGTAGCGATCTAAGGTACTATCAAGATTTGTTTGTGTGCGAAAATCCCATTTGCATCCAACAATATTACACTACAAGAAAATTACAAAATATCTACGGAATATTTCCGACGAAAAAGATTCCGATGCTATTTACCAACGGAAAGTAATATTCCGTCGGTAAATAAGTATGTTTAGTGACGACAATATAGCTTCCGTCAGTACACATGGAGGGAACAAGTTTGCGTAATATCTCCGACGAAATATAGCAACGACAATGCTATCAGCGTCTAAAAAAATGCACGAAAAGTTCGCGCAATTTTTTAGCTTCGGACACAAGCCGACGAAACATTTACTGTTGGTATATACACCGACCAAATTCTATATACCGTCGGTACATACAATCAAGAAAGACGGACATTACCGACGGAAGCGATTTTCCGTCGTTGACATGTGGAGAAAGACTATTTACCGACGGAAGACTTCCGTCGATGAATGAATCTTTAAGTAACCGACGGACAGCAACGTACTGTTGATAAATGTGAACCAAAATGACCTGTATTATCGACGGAGTTACTAATTTCGTCAGTGAATTGGTAAAAAATACCTGAATCACTAAAGGAGGCCTAATTCCGTCGGCACTCGTCAACTCAACGACCTTGGATTCTTTTAGATAATCTTAATTTACCGATGGAATTAGCTATCCATCGGTATTTGAGTTATTCCCACCCAATTATGTAGCCTGTTTACTAACAGAATGGAGTTTTCCGTCAGTAACTGTCGGCAGCACCATTGTTTATGCGATTGCGAAAACCCTACTTTACCAATGGAACACTCCATTCCGTTGGTAATCCGGCTCCTTTATATCAGGCGCTAACCCCCCTTCTCATTTCTCTTCTCTTCTCCTCGCGAACGTTTTTTGCTTTCCCACTCATTCTCTTGCAGTTTTCGGCCCCTTTTCAGTTGTTGTCTTACATATCGTGCGTTGTTTGAGATAAACTCTCTTATTGTTGTGTTATTTTTACAAAAAAACATGCTTTTAGTGTTAAACGTGAATGCTTGGTGATGAAATCTTGTTTGATTGTTGTTAGTGTTTACGATTTTTTGTGTAATTATTGATTTATTTGTTGTTTGTATGTGTTATTGTTAGTAAATAAGAGAAAAATAC
>JAOSBN010104950.1:0-11107 GCA_027563595.1 Erythroxylum suave
CACCATTTCCTTTACTCCTAAAGTGTTTCTTCTGCCTTAAGAAAGACCAGAAGTTGGTTAGTGTTCACAGAGGAGTATATGATTTTGGATGAAATTAAGGTTTTGAGGATAGTTGAAGATCTTGGAGTTTTTCAATAAGAAGGTAGTGAATAAATTCTTTGGAATTGGAGATTTTGAAATAAATTTGATGAGTTACTGTCAATTGCATGAACATGGGATTTTTATATAATTATATTCTTGAACACAGTGACAAGGGGATGAACATTTGGGGATATGGTGTTATTTGGGATTTGACGGATTATTAGTGATTAGGTGTTGGGGAAATGATTCTTAGAGTTGAAATAGCAATAAAATGATGTATAAGGTTAGTGTGGAGAGTTAGATATGGATAGGTAATATGCTCTGTTTCTCCACTGAGCATGTATGAATACATAGGTGTTTATAAAATAGTTGATGAGGATTTAGAGTTGTTAAGGAGTGTAAACGTTTCGTCTGTAAAGACTTATCGTCTATGTTTTATCATCTGTGGTTGACTATTTTATCAACTGTGTTGACCACTTTGCGTCTATGTTTTATCATCTATGGTTGACTATTTTATCATCTGTGTTGACCACTTTGTCTCTATGTTTTATCATCTGTGATTGACTTTCTTTCGTCTGTGTTGACCATTTATCGTCTTTGTTACATTCCGTCTGCCCTTAGAGACTTTGTCTGTCTTTTGGCGTATCGTCTGTATTTCATTCCGTCTGCCTTTAGACACTTCGTCTATCTTTTGGCATATCATCTGTGTTTGTCATTTCGTCTGCCTTTAGCCATCGTCTGTGTTTTGAATATTCGTCTGCTTCTGCATTGTCTACTTTCGCTTAGTCTACTTTTTGCTTATATGATCAAATTATATCAATTGCACCCTCTGATTTAACGTGAATAGTAGACTCGAAAGTCAGAGTTTGGGGAAAATCTGAAATGGCTCATTAGGTTATGAAATTGGATTCAAATGGTTTGTTAAGATATAAACCCTACGAACAATGCTAGTTAAGTGAGTTTCGATATTTGATTGTATTTGTGATAACCTTGATGAAAAATACCTGAGATTGTCATCAACATCCATTTTACATAATTCATCTCATATACGTGCATTAGTGAACACCCATAATTATGCAAATTGTGATATATGTGTATGTTATTTGTTATAAAGGAACAGTTGGAACGTCAACTTCCAAACGTTGCCGGCACTTCTAGGCATTAGCTTCGGGAGCAACTAGTGAGTAACCTAGATGGTCTCACTTAATTTCTGGTTGTTTGAAATCTGTTTGAAATGATTAAATCAATATGGCTTGAATGTTGATTCTGGACATGAAGGTCCGATGACTGTGATATTGGATTGAGATATTGAAGTGCTACTTGTATGTGAATAAGATGAAATAAATGTGCATTTGATATGAATTTGTCATTTGATTCTCAACAAAAGTTGAATGCCGGACTTAGGTCCGTTGATTGTGAAATCTTGTTTGAGCATTTACATAAGATTGTGATATATGAGATATTAATAAATTGTTGCATTTCATAAAATGTATGCTTAGATAAAGGGATTGTGACTTGAGTTACCAGTATGAAGCGCTTCCACGTAGAGCTATGCTCCGTGATTTTGTTTGATTGAGCCCTATCGGCGGATATTTGTATAAGTCTGTGATAGGCACTCGGTCATAATAATAAGAAAAAAAATGTGAGTCTCATGCATATAAAATTTCAGTCAAATGCATAATTTGCCTATGCTTAAGTAGAAATGTGAAATGTAATTATATGTTATATGAATTGATGTGATGCATGAATTAAGTGAACAATCGATGATGGTTATCTCATGAGTTCGAAAAACTCACCAAAATTGCAACGTTGTCTTTTCAAGACCGAGAGACGACTTTAGCTACTGAGAGGCTCCACCAGTCGTGTAGATTGTGTTTTGGCAAGAGGAGTCATGACTCAAAGTCGGTCAGCTGGGACTTTTGGACGGATTAGATAGATTTGTATATTTCCCTCATTCGTGTAGTACTATTGTAATAGGTTTTGGTGATGTACATATGGAAATTGTTGAAAGATACAACGTAGACTTTCGATTTTTGCATAATGAAATGAGGAAAATGTTGAGTTTTAAAATATTGTGATTTCCATATGATGCTTTATAATGAATAATGATATGATGCCATGTGAAATTTATGTAGTGATTGAACATAGCGTGCCCTTATCATAGGATATGTGCCGGAATGACCACCGGGCATCCTAACATATACACTGCGATCAGGGGGCACTACATTTTGGTGGTATCAGAGCATAGTTGGCATCTGTTGGGACATATAGAATGTTAAGCATGAAATATCGTGAGAAGTACAGAAAGTGATTGAAAATTTATTATGATTATAGGTCATTCATCCTAGGTGATCAAATTGATCAACCAGTTAACCAAGGATCGGTAGGAGCCAATAGAGAGTCCTCGGTACCTCGAACTGAGGAAATGCGTCCAAGAGTTCCCGAGAGAAGGGAGAGAAGGTATGATAGGCTAAGGAAGCAGGCAGCTGTGGACTTTTATGGCAGCACAAACCCTGCTGAAGCTGAGGGCTGGCTGGAAAGGACTGAGAGAGTATTTGATCAGATGGATTGCGAGCCTAATGAGAGTTTCGATTATGCAGTGTCTCTACTGTGGGGCCCAGCTTACCAATGGTGGAAGAGTATCCTTGGTACTACCACCAGGCCTTGCCAATTGAAGTGGGAAGATTTCCTGAGGGTCTTCAAGAAAAACTACATGCCCAAGCTTTACTTGGATAGGAAGATGGAAGAGTTTCTGGGTTTGAAGCAGGGTAGAATGGCAGTGGCTGAATATGAGATCCAATTTAATGAGTTGATGGGTTATGCTACTACTTTGATCCCTATAGAGGAAGACAAGTGTAAAAGGTTTGAGAATGGACTTAATATGGAGATCAGAACAAGGTTGGCACGGTCAGATCTGGTTACTTTCATTGAGTTGAGGGCTGCTTCGATTAGAATTGAACAGCTAATGAGAGAGAAACATGCTGAGACTACGCAAGGGTCCAGAGGGAAGAGGCCTAGTGAGATTCAGAGTGATTCTGGCAAGAGATTCAGTAAGCACCAGAATAGAGTTTTCAGACCACCAACGGGATCAAGGTAGTCAGGATTCAGACGGAGGGGTGGTTTTGTACAGTCTGGCAGTGGAAGAGGTACAACACGGAGTTAGTTACCCCAGTGTGAGCACTGTGGGGGAAGGCACGGTGGTGAGTGCTGGAGACTATCCGGGGCTTGTTTTAGATGCGGCTCTTTTGATCACCGAATTAGAGATTGCCCCATCATTGCTAAAGCTCATTCTGGTATGAGCGAGAGATCTATGAATCAAGCTATAGTCCAGCAGAGTAGAGGTTGTGGGCTCGGACAGAGAGTTCGAGCTAGAGGCAAAGTGAGTCAGGACTGAGGTCTGGAGCAGCAGACCATAGTCCCATACCCGAGTCTACGCTATGACTAGGTAGGAGGCCTAAGACTCACCAGTTGTAGTTGCGGGTGCGCTTCTTATTTATAACTTTGAGGCATTTGCACTGCTAGATCCAGGGTATTATTATTTGATTGTCATCAAAATTAGTCATCGTGAAGTACTCTTGACTCAACATTATTGAGTTAAAAGGAATCAAATATGAGACAATGATGATGGATTAAATTGCTTAAAGATTATGATTACATAATTGAGTATCACCCAGGTAAAGCTGATGTTGTAGTTGAAGCATTAAGTTAGAAATCCAATAGTAGTGTGGCTTAAGCTCAAACATCAAGGTTACCAAACCTAGTACAACTGAGAGCATTGAATGTCGAGATAAATTTAGGGTAGAATTAAGTATTGTTGGCTACATTGAAGCTTAAACCGGTATTGCATGAAAGGATCAGAAAAGCTCAAAACAATGATCCAGAATTTGTGAAGATTATTGAGAAATTGAAATAGAACCCGAATTCTAAGTTTGAATTGAGGGATGATGCATTATGGTTGAAGCAAAGATTATATGTACCTGATGTGGAAGATTTGAGAAAATAAATTTTGGAGGAAGCACATATAACAGCTTATGCTATGCATCCTGGTACTACTAAGATGTATAATACGCTGAAACAACATTTCTGGTGGCCAAGGATGAAAAAGCAAGTAGTAGAGTATGTTACTAAATGTTTGATTTGCTAACAGATTAAGGCATAACATCAAGGTCGTATTAGAAAGTTACAGTCATTACCTATTCCTGAGTGGAAATGGAAGAGGATTACTATGGATTTCATTATGGGTTTACTGAAGACTTCGAGGCAACATGATGCCATATGGGTCATTGTTGGTATATTGACAAAGTCGACTGATTTCTTACCTGTGAGAGAGAATAATACACTAAATCAATTAGCATGAAAGTACGTTAATAAGGTAGTGAGATTACATAGAGTTCCAGTGTCCATTGTATCAAACTGAGACCTCAGATTTACTTCGAGATTTTGGGGTAATTTACAAACACTTTTGGGTACAAAGTTAAAATTCAATATAGCCTTTCATCCTCAGACAGGCGGACAGAGTGAGAAGATTATAAGACTATTGAGGATATGCTCAGAGCTTGTATTCTGGAGTTCCAAGAAGCATGGGATCAATATATAGCTCTTATTGAAGTTACATACAACAATCATTATCACAGTAGTATCAGTGTGGCACCATATGAAGCATTATATGGAAGAAAGTGTCGTTCGCCTTTGTATTGGGATGAAAAGGGTCTTAGGATTGTTAAAGGTCCAAAACTGATTGAAGATACTATTGATAAGGTTAAATTAATCCATAGTAAAATTAAAGCGCTCAAGATAGATAGACAGAAGAGTTATGTGGATTAGCACTGAAGAGATATGGAGTACCAAGTGGTAGACAAGGTGTTTTTAAGAGTGCCACCTTGGCAAGGTGTATTAAGATTCGGTAAAAAGGGTAACTTAAACCCTAGATACATTAGCTCGTATGAGATTATTTAGAGAGATGGACCATTAGCTTACAAGTTAGCATTACCTATTGAGATGGCTTAGATCCATAATGTGTTTCACGTTAGTATGCTCAGGAGATATCGGTCAGATCTGACTCATGTGTTGTTAGCACAAGAAGTTGAAATTACAAGTAAATTGATTTATATTGAAAAACCAATTAAGATAGTTGGTTATCAAACTAAGCAATTGAGAAATCAAGTAATCCCATTGGTTAAAGTCCTTTGGAGGAATCATTTAAGAGAATAAGCCACTTAGGAAACTAACAAGGACATAAGAAAACAATAACCCCATCTGTTTGATCAATCAGGCAAGAATTTTGAGGATGAAATTTCTTAAGGGGGAAGAATTGTAATAACTAGTTTCCAAAAAATACTAAGGGTTGGAACCCTAGACCATTACACATGGGTGATAGTATTGAGGATTTATGAAATGCATATCATTAGCATACACACATGAATTACAACTCTATAAATAATGCAAAAACAATATAGCACTCAATTGACATATTTCGGGGTATAACCAATTTAAAATGAACATGATGTGAATTGTAAATTGTTATGTCCTGAATTTTGGTTTGATTAGATTCCAATTAGTAATTTGGAATTAATTGTTATAAATTGGGAGAATGATGAATTAATATGTACATTTGGATTAGGAAAAATGTCAAGTGGTAAGACAAATTGACTCATGGAAAATTAGGATGACTAAGCCTATAAATTAAGTAACATTTGGCATAGATAAATGTGTGATAGATGGATTAGTAAATAATTAAAAAATGGTTCAATTATTGAATGAAAAGTGGACCAATACCTAGGAGGCAACGGACATCATATTAAGTGGGCAAATGACATACATGCCTAAAGACATATGTCATTGAAAGATAGAGACTTCTGGCACCTTATGAAGCAAGTTTCTATAGAGAGGGTTTCTACTGTCTTCTTTTTGTTTCTCCACGAAAATTGCTTCTATCTTCTCTTTGAATTTTTGTTTTACCCTAACTAAATTGCCACCCCTAAATCTACACTTTTACCCTTCATAAAACAGCCAAAGAACCAACTCATAGTTGTCTTCATCTTGCTACCGAAAACCAATTCATTTTCACCTTGAAATTGTGATTATCTTGTGTGCATAGAGGGATAAGTTAACTTGATTTATTAAGGAAGTATTTGAGATTAACAAGTAAGTAAAAATTTGATCTTTATGGCATGGATTAATAGAATGATAATGATGATTGAATTGGAATAAAATGCATATGATATTAATGATGAAGTGTGTTAAAATATGTTGGATGAACTTGGATGTTTTTCTACTTTATTCTTAGTTTATGGAAATCATGGGTTATAGCTTGATATGTGGATGAATTTGACTGGATTTTGAAGTATAATGAAGGTGAATTTATGCTAAAGAAAGATGTTAATATAATGATCTTGAAATGAGAAAGAACTAGGGCTATATACATGATAATGAATGATGGTTTCTTTTTTATTTTTGATGCATGAAAGACAAGAATTTTTGAGCTATCGATTGAATCATTTTGAGATGGAATTGGAGATCATATTGATAAGGAATTGGAGTACAATTTGGGAATTAAGGTATAAGTGATGGACTATTAAGAAGATGTTTTGCATTTTTTATAAAGATGTTAAAATCTGGAAAAAAAATTAAAGGAAAATGGATGGGAACTTTCAGATAACCCAACCCACGATTATGGGAGTTTTATACATCATCTTGGGACATGCTTAAAGTGAATAAAATGTTGTTTTGTGTGATTATTGAATGAAATAAGGATAAGTTACTTTACTATGGTGCATTTAGACTTTATTGAGGCTTAAAATGAACGTAAGTTGATGTTGGGTAAGTAGGTTGTTAATTGATGTTATAATTTAAGGAAAGAATTGTTTGATATCAATGTATCTAAGTTTAAAATTTCTAAGTGTTAAAGGAATGAAAGTGTTCTTGAATGCAAATGTGATCCAAAGGATATGAATAATCCTACATAATGCATGAGGAGTGAATGAATGAGAATTTGGATATTGTATGAATATTATAATGCTAGAAAAAGGTTAGTGAATGCATGATTAATGAATTTAGAATAATCAAGCGTATTTGAGGTATAAACCTAAATTGGAAACTAGTTATATACAAGCTATGATGTTTGAATAATAAAAAATCATGAATAAGGATACATACCCAGGAAAGTCAATTGAGCATGCATTGAGCATGACACACATATATATATATATATGCATGATTTAATATGTTTATGATTGATCAACTTATTAATATTTACAATATCTATGTTTTGCATGATTAAAAAAGTACAAATTGAACGCCAACATCCATATATTATTGGTTCATCGAGGCAATAGTTAATCTAAAGCGTATTGTGAGTTAACCTAGATGTTTTCGCACCATGATTGATTTGTTTCTGTTTAAATTTTAGTTATTGAACTGTTACTGATATGATTATGGTAATTTCAAATGTTGATAGTCCGAGGAGTTTGATATTTGGTATTGTATTAGGGGTTTTGTGTCGGAAGAAGATGGGTTAAGAGAAACCATTTGATTTTAGGGTGTCTAAGCTAGGTTTTGGGTTTTCTAACTTAGATAGACTATGGGTAGATTAAGTTGGGCTTAATTTGTGTTAATTTCATTTTGTTGTGATTATAGAAATTTGGGAGATTTCCATATGAATTGGAATTGAGTGAGAATTTTGGTTGTGTTAGGAAATCAAACCGACCTATCCAAGAGCAAACGGAAAGATAGCATTGAACTTTGATTGTCAAGTGAAATTAGACGGGTAATTTATTTATAGTTATTGTGTGATTAGGCAAATTCTTGCCTATATGTGTGCTTGTACAATTTGCTTGATAGTGAATTATGTGATTGTTGAAAATGAATGTGATTCATGAATCTTGATCAAGTTATGCCATTGAATCATGTCATGGCATTTTGTTTGAATTAAAAGATAGACAAGCATAAAAGGCTGAGCATATGATCAAATGAATATATGCTTTTGTTTGGGCAAGAGTGGAACCATTCTGTTCGTCACGTGCATGTTGACAAGTGCCTTCTCTGGGCTGCCCGCTTGTGGCATATGAGCTCTGAAAAAGGACTCATTCTGTTCATGGCGTAAACTTCAGTTTCTCCATTCTGATTCCATATAACCCTCAAGCCATTTATTACGCATTGCATCTTTGAATTGTCAAGTATGATGCATTTAAATGTTATGTGTTGTGCATTAACTTGCTTAATTGAGTTCTTGAACTTTATTGGTTAATGATCAAATTGCTAGAATCGAATTGAGAATACTTGAATTGCTTAGTGCATATACATATATATATGCTTGAATTTGTGCTAATTACTGATGGTTATAAATATATTAGCCACTGAGCCATGTAGCTCAACCCATTATCTTCCCTCCTTAGGTGCGGAACAAGACGACAGTCGATACTTGCAGGGCATCGAAAACTCCAGATAGTTAGAGACTTTTGTACTAAGTTAGTGACTTTTTGGATAACTTTATAGGCATGTCAAACATGAGCATCCTTTTGTATTTTATATTAAGTTGATGTGTATGTTGATATAGAAGTAAAGTTAGTTTAAACTCATACTGTGTTTAGAAATGAGAATGTGAAATTGAGTTCCCTTCTATGTATGATTATGTTATTTTAAAGGTTGGGATAATGAAATGTATATGGGAATATTCTTCTTTGTTGAGATTGCCAATGGTTATTAGTATTAGAATAACATGTTAGAATTGGAAGGATTGTATGTGATAAATCATTAGGGTGAGATTCAAAAGTACTGAGTAATTGGATTGATGTAAAGAGATATTTCATTTTGTAAGCTTCCATAGGTGTAGAGATTGTGTTCATAACTCAAAGGAAAACACAGATGAAGCGTATCGTCTGTGATGATGTCACAACACATACGCAAAGGAAAACACAGATGAAGCGTATCGTTTGTGATGAAGCCAGAACACAGACGCAAAGGAAAACACAGAAGAAGCGTATCGTCTGTGATGACACCAGAACACAGATGTAAAGGAAAACACAGACGAAGCATATCGCCTGTGATGACGTCACAACACAGACGCAAAGGAAAACACAGACGAAACGTATCGTCTATGATGACATCACAACACAGACACAAAGGAAAACACAAACGAAGTGTATCGTCTGTGATGATGTCACAACACAAATGCAAAGGAAAACATGGACGAAGTGTATCATCTGTGATGATGTCACATCACAGACGCAAAGGAAAACACAAATGAAGCATATCGTCTATGATGAAGTCAAAAAATAGACGATAGGTAAAAGACAGATGAATGCAAAAGACAGACGAAGCACAAAAGACAGACAATAGGCCAAACACAGACGATACGCTTCATCTGTGTTTTCCTTTGCATCTATACTGTGACGACATCACAGACGATACGCTTCGTCTGTGTTTTCCTTTGCGCCTGTGTTTTGACATCATCACAGATGATAGGACAAACAAGAAGCGATTATCAAGGATCAAGAAGCAGTTAGAGACTTAAAATAAAATGTTCTGAAGAGGTCAATTGAAATTTCATTTGGGTATGATTATGTTATCTGGTGGTGAGTTGGAGGGTTAGTTTTGAATGCAAGTGTTTGTTTTAAAATGTCTGGTATCCGAATCGATAATTGGACTCCGAAAACGGAGTCCAACATCATGTGGTATCAGAGCTTAGGTTTTACCTAGGAATAATGTTATGTTATGTGATTAATTGTTTGCATTGTTAAATTGATTTAATTGCATTAAATGACATGCATACATGTAAGAAATAGGATTGAAATAAAATGTAAGCTAATCCATAGTGCTTATATTTGAAGGAGTAAGATGCCACCTCGTAGATGGACACGAGGAGTTTTGCAAGGATCTGTTGCACTTGACTCTCCACCAAGAGAGGAGAGTACTGATGAGTCTGTAGCCCCAGGAAATGTTGAGGCATTTGTAGGGCATGGAAATGAGCCCTCTCGGTCCCCAACCTAGGAGTCGCCTATTTTACAAGAGCAAGTGCCTCCATTAGATCCGAGGATGTTTCAAGCCTTCGCTCAGGCATTTGTCCAGGCCATGGGTCAGATGCCACAGCCTTCTGCTTCAGCCTTAACGAAGAAAGGGAAACAATTTGATAAGTTGAGGAAGTATGGAGCAGTGGACTTCTATGGGACCACTTGTTAAGTCAAGAGGACTTTACAATGTTTTATTTTTGATGACAAACTAATAATAATAATGTTAGAAACAAATGAACGTTTTGACAAGTGTGTTAAGTGTGCAGTTGAAGTACAAAAGATGGAAGAAGCATAAAACACAGACGATGTACAAAAGATAGAAGAAGCGCAAATCACAGTCGAAGTACAAAAGACAGAAGAAGTGCAAAACACAGTCGAAGTATAAAAGATAGAAGAAACGCAAAACACAGTCGAAGTACAAAAGACAGAAGAAGTGCAAAACACAGTCGAAGTACAAAAGACAGAAGAAGCGGAAAACACAAAAGAAGTACAAAAGACAGAAGAAGTGCAAAACACAGACGAAGTACAAAACACAAAAAAAGCGCAAAGCACAGAAGAATTGCAAGACACAGACGATACTTAGAAGAAGTTACGTCAATACAGCGGACGGTTACTTAGTTGAAGTTATTTACAGAACTCAACTAAATAGCGGTTTTCAAGAATCAAGAAACAGTTCTCAAGATTCAAGAAGCGGTTGTCAAGGATCAAGAAGCAGTTAGAGACTGAGATTATAAATACAAGTCTCAGTCAAAGCTTTCGAGCTAATGAATGAATGAACATACGATATCAGTGACCTTTGAGTGCTTACTTACAAAAGAGATTTTTGTAGTGCGATACTGAGAGAGCTATTATTACTATAACAAAAGCTCAAACTATCTTTCTAGTAAGAGAGAGAAAAGACTGAGAGCATGAAGAGGCTACGTTAGCAAAAAGAATACTTTTTGAAAGAGACCTGAAGAGGCTCTGAAAGGAAAGAAAGAATACTTGTAATTGTTTGAAGTATAGTGGAACACTCAAAC
>JAOSBN010104970.1:0-11106 GCA_027563595.1 Erythroxylum suave
TAAGTGATCCTTTGACTTGAGATCACCAAAGTTATCTTATATAGGGATTGCTACGTTTTGATACTATCTATGACCTAGTTAATCGTGGGTTGTTCAATCGATAGTTATTGGATGTAACATGAATTATATAGAGATCGTTATGTGATCAAGATAGGATTCATCACCATAAAGTAATTAGGGAGAATGTTCCATTGTTCTCAACTAGTATTGATTCCAGAAATCCTTGGCCAAGGTGGAATGATATTTTGTAAATAATTTACAAATATCATTAATTGAATCAATAGCTAATGGCGGAGAACTAATATAATTAGACTCAAAATAGAGTAGACATTAATTCAATATTCTATGTCCAATTGGAACATTAGTTGATGAAAGGATTGAATTATATAAAATTATGCACAAAAAGGTTAGTCAAACCATTTTGACATTCCTAAATATTTGGGTGGTCATGATGCATTGCTAGACAGCAATCATCTTGACCTATGAGTATAAATTATTTAATTGGAGAATTAAAGATAAATTAAAAGGAGTATTAATTTATCTAATTCTAATTATGCATTAGAATTAGAATTTATAATCATTGCCAACATATTTGAGAACCTGATGGGTCTCATATATAAAATGAGTTGAAGAGAGCAAAGTTAATTTAATCAAGTTGGACTTGATTGTAAAGTTTGAGAAATTTTATTATTAAATATGATATATTTAATAAATAAGGATCAATATGAGATATTGAATCTTATATGGGCATAACTGGTATTTAATTATAATTATTTATAATTCTAATTAAAGTTTAATTGAAATTAGATAATTTCAATTAAATTACCAAAACGTCCAAAGCTTATTATAAATAGGCTTAAGCTCTTTGGAGCTAGCACTTCATGTTTAACCCTCTCTGTAAGAGTTACAGAGTTCTCTCAACCCGTTCTGTGGATATTGTTAGAAGACGGACATTTGCGCCGATTTCGGGAATGATTCGAGGTATACGACAAGATGAAGATCAAGCTTTGGAATAAGATACGAATTAAATTTCTACTTTATTATGATTTGTGTTAATCATTTTGTAGAATTAAATAGATCTTGGTTTTCGTGAAATCAAAAGTCACAAAAAGTTTTGTGATTATTCTACTATAGTCGGGATCAGATCTCGACCTAATTTTCCAACAGCCACACTTCCCCGTCGTTAATGGTTCTACGTTTGTTCCAGTTAAGGGAGTTAATGACCCAAGAAATGCCACTAGTTTGAGACTGAACAAGCGACAATGTCACTGGTTCATAGTTGAACCAGCAGCAATTCACTTCTGGTTTTGACCCATCAATGCACACATTGAATTGTTTGATTCAACCAAATAGCATAAGCCAAAAACACAGGCAACAGGTACATACAATAAACAACATAAGTAAAAAATTAGAATATCTACAACCTGAAGCAAAACAAAGGAGCACAAAAAAGAAGCAGACGTAATGCGCATATTAAATTTCCAAAACGCATAAACCAATTATTCTTTAAGGAAAACATAAGCAGTAGTAGGCAAATTAAAATTTTTTCAGAAGTAGGAATTGAACAGCCATGAAATAAATTAATATTAGAAACAATTTCAAGTTTAATAAAACATCAAAACTTAATTCACTACAAGAAAAATGTAGTTTAGCGACGGACATTACTAATAGAAAACTTAAACATTCCATCGTCTCACCAGGTTAGCAACAAAATTTACCAACAAATGAAGGCATCGTAAAAACAACCGTAGGTAATAATTTCTGACGAATAACAGAATGTCTGTCTGTATATGTACCGATGGACAATTTATGCAACCATTAGTGAATATACCAACGGTTGTTTGTGCGACTGACTATTGGTAAATTTCCAACGATCCAAATTTGTTCGTCAGTTAATTTACAGATGAAATTGGTTATTCTGTCGGTAAGTATATTACAACATTAGCGATAGTTATACTCATCGACGGTTCTTTTACGGTAAATTCTACCGGTAAATTTGAAGATGGAATTGGTTATTCCGTCTTTTAGTTAATGTCAATATTACTGACGGTTTGTTGTTTTCTGTCGGTATATAGAATGGATTTTACCGACGTACTTTTGTTTTTTCGTCAGTAAATTAACCAAAATTGTTTTAAAAAATATCCTGTCATTAATTTTCATTAGATGATCTTATGGTTGATGCATAGTTTAAACAGTTATGATTTATCTATACATAATATTTTGACTTATTTAAACAGAAAGTTGATTGATGATATGAAGTTGAAATTATCTTAATTGATAATAAATACATTAAATTGTACATAATAAGTATTTGTAATTCAAATGAAATGACTAAAGTACACTATCGATTTGGTGACTACGGATGCTCTGATTGCTGCAATGAGGTGCTACTCCTCCACTTCAACTAATCCATCTCATTACGGAGCTGAACTATGTACTTTATCGACTGTTGCAACTGAGTTGCCAATGTCTGCACTGTGATCCAAAGCTTTTGGACTTCATTAGTTGTGGACTGTTTGCTAGATGCTGCTGTACTGGGTGTGGAGGATTGTGTGTTCGCAAATAAACCAAAGCTGAATATCCTTCCAGGACGATCCTTACCACCCGCTTCATGAAGATAAGTTTGAGTCTCATTGATATCTTCAAATTGCTGAGATTGTTATTGAATTCTTTCTTGTATTTGGTTCTATCAGAAGGCAATGTTTATATTAGTAAGTAATAATTATTAAGCATTAATATTAAACCATAAATTTCTCATACATTTAGTTCTCTACATCAAGTGTTAACGAATGTCTTCATGCTTCTTATTATGAGTATGCAAAATGACCGGACAAGTGTAGGCTTCATGCCTGTAGACTTTTCTTGCATAAGAATAAAATGTTATAAGTGAACTAGAATTTACAAAAATTTCAGCAAAGTTTCCTTTATTTTTATGATATGTATCCCTATTGAACAAAAAAAATAACTCAACAACACATCATTCTCCATAATACATATATTTTCATTCCAACATTCACATATCAAATTAAATTGAAATAAAAAGTAAAAAAATTAGAATATAAATGTAAAGCATAGATACTTACAAGTCTCTTTGCATGCTTGTGGTGGGTAATAGATCCTCCCGTATATACGAGAAGACTTTTTGCGCCCGATCCTCCACGTCTGTTGGTAAAATTACACCTTGAAATGGACATTGCCTCAGGTGATGTTTAATACTGCTACCAACGACTCCATATTTGTTCAGAAATATATGGTGGTTGTGCACCAACCTTATGTATCGCACCAATAAAGTCCCGATAACATGTATGCACTCGTCTCTCCCTTACTTTATAAATGAACACGTCAAATTTAGAATTTCAAAAAAATTCTTTCTGAAGCAAAAGGAAAAACATTCGATAAATAGTTATAATCTAATAATATTTATCTAATTAATGTATACAAATCAATTAAAAAAGAAAATATTATTCTTTTTGTACCTCAAACACTTGATAGTAAAATTTCTTTGTGGCCTGAGAGATATTCTTCCATACACCCTTAAGATCAATCTTCTCCTTGAATTTGGATGTCATGTTTCTTGAGCACGGTTCAGACGAAATCAACTTAACATAAAAACAAATAATTTTATACCATTTTTAAAATTTAAACCTATAATTTAATTATAAACATATAGTGTTTCATGTATTTTCACTTACAGATTATTAAGAATTGTGATGTAAGTTTTTACATAAGGTCCCTCAGCTCTAGGCTGGCGGCCGCCTCCTTCATCCATATTGTTTACCCCTGATATCTCTGTCGGCATAGGGGTAGTGGATGGTGTAGGGGTGGCGGATATTGTAGCAGTAGGTACGAAAGGTAATGCTTAATCTGCAAGTGTAGTAGCCGAAAGGGGAGGAGGTGATTCAGTTCTAGCTACAAAATGTGATGCTTCATATGGATAGTAAGTAGCTTCAAATCGTTGTATGAACCTTGGTCACATTTTATCCTGTTTTCTTTTTGGTGGCATATTTCAACCTGAAATTAATTTTGATTGAATTTTCTAGAAATATAACAATTTGAATTCAATATTTATACAATATATTAAAAAGGAAATAATTGATTTGTTGAATATAATATTTAATTACAAACTTAGGCTCATCTTTTTTATCTCTAGCCCTCCTCATCCTCTCCAGATAAAATTTCAACATATTCATTACATAGATCGTTCAAAGTTTTATTATCATCATATATGATAGATGCATTTATTTCATAAACATCTTCTTAAAACGCTTCACTTTCAATTCTCTGCTCTCCTTTTCCATATGATTCAAATACACCTTTTGGTTTAACTTTGCAAACGGCTAACCAATCTGACTTAGCTCGTCGTTAGCAGGGAAAAGGGACATAATACACCTGGATCGCTTGCATTACCAGCACAAAAGGTTCAAATTGTCTAAATCTTCTTCGTTTGTTGATTTCAACTAGATTGTATCAGCTATGCATTTTTGTACCAACATTTGGAGTTGGATTAAACTAGTCAAACTTAAATATCACACTTTGCTTTATTGGTAATGCAAGATGCTCAATTTCAAGTATCTTAATAATTTTACCATAGTAATCCATCAATTATCCCTATATGCAAACTCCACTATTTATTGATGTTATGCTATGACCATGATATTCTGTATGATATTTGTATCCATTAAAGAAATACACCAGGTATGATTTAATAGTTCACACAAGTCCCTTTGCAAGATCACATATGAATTGGTTGTTTATTGGAATGTCTAAGGACTACATAAAAGAAATCATCATATTAAGCAGTATAATGTCATTTGAACACTTAAATCTTAAATTTCAATCATTTCAATATTTATAAGTGAAAACTTACTTATTTCTCCAACCATTAGGGAAAGTGTCTTCCAATTTCTTTATTGATACCATCTTGTGTTTTTCAGGGTATTAGCTCGCGTAACAATTGTTCGTATAATAAAAAAACATTATAATGTATTTGAGTTATGAATAACACTAAATTTCAAAACCCAAATAATCAATTTCAACTTACTACATGAAAGGTTGAACCTCTTGACGGTTTGATAAAATGTAACCATAAGCAGCCTTAATTTCTTCCTCTGTTATTATTCTTCTTGTTGAACGTCCATATGTTTGTCCAAGATATGTGAAAATAGATAAGTTGCCATCAGCATCACTCTTTTCTCCCTCATCGTCATTACGAGGAACTTTTCTTTCTCTTGCGTGGACATGTGACTTAAAATAATGTGAAAAAAATGTACTAGCTTCCTCTATTAAATAAGCATTATATATCGAAGCTTCAAATGTAGCCTTGTTCTGACATTTTTTTCAAGTGATGCAAATACTTATATTAGCAGATAGGGTAATACCAATTGAGTTATTAAAACATGTTATTACTTTAATTACGATCATTTTTGTTAAATTACCTATCAAATGAATACATCCACCGATATTGAACTAAACCAACTAGTTTAGCCTCATGTGTTAAATGTACAGGTAGATTCTCTATACATTCAAAGAAGCTTGAAGGAAAAATCCCTTCTAACTTGCCCAAAATTACTGGAATTTTCCTTTCTAGTTTTTCCATTTTAGCCAACTTGATTTTGGATGATGTTAAGCTTTTGAGAAACAAACTTAATTTTGTTTTTACTTCCCAAACCTTATTCAATAGTAACTCCCGAAATGCAATTCTAATTAGCCTGTGCATAAACATATGACGATGATGAATTTTCATCCCAAATAATTTGTACTTCCTCATGTCCATACACCTTGCCAAGTCTGAAACATGACCATCCGGAAACTTTAGACTTTTCAACCATTCACATAATATTTCCTTTTATTTTTTGTCTAAAGTATAACATGCTTTTGGATATTTACCGGTGCAAAGATTTTTATGTAACTCATTCCTTCTAAAAAAAGTTTGAAATCAGCTCGTAATTTTGCAATGTCTTTTGTCCTCCCCTCAATGTTCATTATGGTATTGAACAAATTGTCAAAAATATTTTTTAAATATGCATCACATCTAGATTATGATGTATTAAATTAGTTTTCCACTATGGAAAATCCCAAAAAGGTGCTTTGTTTTCTCGAACCAAATTTTTTACTAATGCTTATATTAACTTCATTAACTTCAAATTTTGTAACTTTCAGGAAGCTTAATTCCTCAATCTCCTACAATATATCTTCACCAACTTTGTGAGGAGGAGGAGGTGTTTTTACCATCATATTTTTAATGAACTTTTGTTTATTGCATCTAAATGGATGATATGGAGGAAGAAATTTTCTGTGGTTGTCAAACCAATATATTTTGCCCCCGTTTGGAAGATAAAATTCGTTTTAATCATTACCACAATAAGAATAAGCCAATTTCCCTACTGTGCTCCATCCAGACAACATGACATATGCCGAAAAATCACTAATGGACCACATTAAAGTTGCTCTCAATACAAAATTTTGTTTCAGAGACACATCATATGTCTCAATACCATATTCCCAAAGATGTTGCAATTCAGATATCAATGATTGTAAGAATAAATCAATTTTATGCTTTGGATTTGTAGGCCATGACACAATCATTATCAAGAACATATATGACTCTTTCATAAACATCTATGGAGGTAAATTATAAGGAGTAATTATGATTGGCCATGATGAATATTACTATTCAGATTGACCAAACTGTTGGAATCCATCCATCGACAATCCCAGCCTAACAATTTGTCTTTCAGCTGTAAACTCATAATAGGTGCCATTGAAATGATTCTATGATAGTGCATTCAGTAAGACGAAGCAAGAAAGAATATGTTCCGTCTGAAATACAAACAAAACCTCAATCATCCGAAATAATATCAGCAGAGGTAAAGGTTGAATAATCGTCTAATGAGCAGATACAAGCCAAGTCGCTTCCAAAAAGGAAGGAAATCGAGGTTCAACAACTGACTCACCAAGTGTCTTTAAAAAGGAAGGCTGAGAAGCTCCAATCAGAAAGGCTCGAGAAGATAAGAAGGTCACCAAGATTAATAACCTTATGACAACAAGAGCAGAAGAAGCAAAAACTTCTGATTCTTGGCGGAGGTTCTGAGAGTAAAAAGGAGCAAAAACAATAACAGCAGCCTACCAAACCAATTGTCTCTATCCCCCATACTCAATTAGAACAACCGTTTGGAGAGACAGAGATAAAAAAGGAAGTTAGGATTTAAGAAGAAGAAGCCTCAATGATAACTCTCTTCCAAATCAGTAGAAGAACAAAAGAAGACGAAGCATATTTAGAAGAAGAAGGTTTTATCATTTGATGTTCCACAAAAGACACCGACTGTTAAAAAGCAGTGAGTAACTTACAACTCTCTTCAACTGATAAAGAAAAAAGATTTAAAGATGAAGGTCATAGAAGAATAAACACCTGATCATAACAGAGGTTCAATTATGATCAGTGAACCATCTAAACAAAAAGTTAAGGTTCAAGTTGAACCTATAACAGTAAATGATCAGACGATACATCTTCTAAGCCCTAAAGATCGAAGACTATATATTATTCTGCAAGATGAAAAGACAGAACCATATCTATTGAAGATTACAAAAGATCCTTACACAATCTATCCAATGAAAAACAGAATGACAATCAAGATTGTACCTGATGTACAACCTAGAAATCCAACACCATAAGTCAGCAAACAAAAAGGAAAAAAGAAGAAGTTTCCTAAAAAATGAGAAGATGATCTCACAGAAGAATAAATTCAAGTGACACTGAAGAACATAGACGATGTATATCGTGCATCTCAACCTGTAGGCATCTATGTATCACATCACATATCAAGGGAATCAGGAAATAATTTTGGAGCGTCTACCAAAGACAAAAGCTTCAAGGTAATTGGCACAATATCAAAAGGAAGGTATAAAAGTATCACAATTGAAGGTATCAATTTTAACTTAAAAACCTTTATATATTTGCTCATTCATTTCAAAACCTTAGGTTTCATTGCTTCAGTTAAAACTATTTTACACCTTTTAGGGCAAACAATTTACAAATTACCTAGACCTGATGATCTTGATATCCTGACGGAAAACAACCTTTCACATTACCCTCAATCAAAATTATAGAATTAGACGATTCAGCTAAAAAACTATCTGTCGTTGATTATATTCGTCCACTTAGTGAAAAGCTACAAGACCCTACCATTAATTTGGAGCTCTTGAAGAATTTCATTAAATGGACTAAAGCTAGTCACAAGCAGACGGAAGTTTAGGAAACCTTAGCTAAACATATTGAGAAACTTGATACTAATGTTGATGAACTAGGTTATGCAATGGGTGATTTTCATGAGGAAATAGCACTTCTATGTGTTTCTATAAAAGAAGACCTCAAGATGATCCGCACTAATATTTAAGAAATGTATTTTGAAATTTTCAAGTGTCTAAAATGAGCAATCCTTTTGATTAATAACAAATAGGGATAGAACAAGAGAATAGTAGAAAGTATAATTAGTATGAAATTTTTTATATTGTATATCTTGTTTTATTCGCCTGAATATCTTTATTTGTCTAAATATTATTTTTATCTTCTAATGTTATGATTATTTGTTATCATCAAAAAGGGGGAGATTGTTAAGTCAAGAAGAATTCACTTCTTCTATTGATTTTGATGAAAGTCAAATAATAATAATAATAATAGAATTGTTGTGTGAACTATTTTAATAAATTTTGTTAAGTGCACAGATAAATGTAAGTGACAAAAATCATCAAATCTAGACAATACTTAAGTAAAAGTTGAATAAAATGAAACATCTAAGATGGGTCAAATGAAGTGATTAAGTCTAAGACACCAGACGAAGCATACAGGACGATGTAATCGAACAATGTACAAGAACATCAGTTAGTCGGAGTTCATTATAGGACTTAACTAATAATAGACTTTAGAAGATCCTACAAACAGATTTCTTAAAAAGACCGTTAGAGTTTTAGATTATAAATATCAGTTGTATTGGAAAAAATAATACACACAATAAAAAGGAAGAGAACTCTGAATGTACAAAAAATACTTAGAGAAATTCTGTGCTCAAGTGCTTATGCTGTAAAATACATTCTGAAAGAAAAGAAAGAAAGAAAGAAAGTAAAAACATTTGTAACATGAGCGTGAAAGCTCAAAACAATTTTTTTTTAGTGAAAGGAAGGCTAAAGCCTAAAGAGGCTAAGAAAGTAGATAAAGAATACTTTCTGAAAGAGACCTGAAGAGGCTCTGCAAGTGTAGAAATAATACTTGCAACGTTGAAGGAGATAGTGAAATCTTAGAAAAACTCTGAGGACTGGATGTAACCCAAGGTTAAGGGTGAACCAGTATAAATCACGGTGTCATATTCTCTAACCCTTATCTCTTTAATTTTCTTGTTGTTAGAAGAATAGATATTAATTTTTGTTGTTGCATTACTCATCAAATTAAGTATATTGTTTTGTAATCATCTAAATTTGTTAAGAAAATCAAGAAGATTTTAAAGATTAATATTTTAGACGATTTAACACAATTCATCCCAGCTTCCTATGTATTTTACATATTATACATGATTTTTATATTAACAAGTGATTTACTTCAGACCTTCAACCCATTATATGTCACAAGCAGCTACTGTCCAAGTACCATTGGTGGTGGTTGCTTCTTCTAAGTAAGGAGAACTGTAGCATATATCATATCCTTCTTAGGTACCTATACTTTCTTGGGTCCTTTAGGGTTAGTCTTATAATTTTTCTTTGAATAATAATAAGAATATTGTTTCATTTTCTTTCTATTAAGAAAAAAATTCCTATTATGAAGAACATAACTTTTATGAATAGTATTTTTATCATTAAAGCCTAAACCAATTTTATCATTTGGATGTTTATAACTTCCAATCATGTCATTCATCCTTTTTGTACTTTCTATAAATTTCGATAAATCTACTGAAAGACTATTAATCCTTTTTTTAGTTGATTAATTTCCTCAGATATATCTACAGTTACTTTCTCATTCATATCATCTACTCGTTTCTTAAGGTTGACATTTTCTTCTTCTAAGAGTTTTATGTTCTTTAAATTTTCTAATTTTTTTTTCAATAACCTATATTGTTTTAGGATAACATGTGAATCTTCTAAAAATTCTAAATAAACATCCTAAAGATCATCAAAGTTAGAAATCATCATCACTTTCCCTTTCAGCTACCAAGTATATATTTTCTTATTCTGATGTTTCTGAGTTAGATTTAGATTCAGACGAATCCAGATCTTCCCATGTTGCCATCATGCTCTTTTTATTTTCTTGACTTTTCCTTTATTTTCTTTTGATCAACGAACATTCAAACTTGTAATGTCCTGGTTTATTACACTCATAGAAGGCGATAGACCTTTTCTCATTCTTCGAATCATCTTTGCTATTCTTTTTGAAAGAGAAGTCTTTATTTCCCCTTGATTGTTTTTCAACATCCTTCTAATCATTCTTGAAATGAAAGGTAGCTCATCTTCATATTCACTTGAATCTTTATTAGATTCACTAGCATCAGCATTCTTGATTTCTTCAATCTTTAATACTTTTCAAGACGTGCTTCTATTTTCTGCACCTTCTTATTCTTCTAAATCTTCTTACCAGCCTTCAATGTAATAGATTTATCCCTTCTGGGTTTATTTTCTGCATCAAGCTCATGGATTTTCAATTAACCAAGCAATTCATCTAGCTTTAGCTTGCTTAAATCCTTGGACTCTTGTATTACTGTTAATTTGGGTCTCCATCTTTTTAAAAGACTTCTGAGAATCTTTTTGGCATGATCTTGATTGTCATAGATTCTCCTCAAAGATTTAAGTCCATTAATAATTGTTTGGAATCTTCTAAACATCTGATCAATAGTCTCATCATCTTTCATCTTGAAGAGCTCATACTGATGAACAAGAGTATCAATCTTGGATTCTTTCACCTGGTTTGTGCCTTCATGTGCAATGGCTAATGTGTCCCACATTTCCTTTACAGATTCACATCCATAAACCTTATCATATTCACTTCTGTTTAGAGCATAACTTAAAAAGAACTTGGCCTTTGAGTTTAATTGAAAGCGAGCTTTTTGATCAACCGACCATTAGTCA
>JAOSBN010104990.1:0-11106 GCA_027563595.1 Erythroxylum suave
AAAATGTATAAACAATTATACACATATCAATTCCCCCCCCCCCCCCCCCACTTAGATTTTAGCTATCCTCCGATGAAAAATCCAAATTAAGCTAAAAGACCCGAAATATTTACTCAATTCCCATATTTTCCAAGACAATATAATCACAACCAAAGATGAGTGACTTTAGAAAATCATAATAAGCATTCAACGTTTAATGCTTCTACTCATGATCAATCAACATGTATCATCTTCGAAAATTGAGCAATCTAATGGTAGACTTGGGAAATGTGTTTAAGTAAATATATTTATAGGTACACTCAACACCATTCATGATCATGTCATTCCACAACTTTGCATAACATTTCATTTGTCCACCACTAAAATTCACATGCAAAATCATGGATCAAAGGTTTTTTCAAAGTTGTAACGTGGGTAAAGGTAAGGTGAGATGTGTTTGGGTCAAGTAGTATGAAAGTCATTAAAGTAGTGAAACAAAGCAACACTCATAAAAAACTAGGTACCGTTAGCTATGACGAATGCAACATTTATAGTTCATAACCCTATTCAACTCTCACACACCAACCACATGAAGCATATACTAATTCGAATGATTCACTTATATAATTGATGCCAACAATACATTGAAACCACAAGAGTGAACCTTCCAAGCCAACATCTACCTCATATTCAACATACTCGAATATCACATTCATTATAACTCTAGGAAGATGCATTAATCATGAATAACTTTGCAAACTCATATGCACTTCCTCCTTTTTTATTTTTCTTTCTTTCTTTGCTTTTCTTTTTCTTTCTTTATTTTCCTTTCCTTTTTTAACATTAAAAGAAACTACATTAACATGGGAATTTCAATAATAAGATATAATAAAACATCCCAACATTTACCAACCCTCAAATATGTACACCCCACACTTAGAATTCTGTACATCCACAAACTCAACAATCACAAATGTTCCACTAGCTTTATGACTTGGGTAGGACATTTGGTTAAGTATAAAGCATGTAATGTGGTTAATACAAAAATAAAGGTATAAAGCTCAAACGTATCAAGTGAAAAGACATGTCAATGGGATAGGTTATTTGGCTAATGTAGTTTATGAAAAGCAAAGAATGCCTAGTCATATCCATTTTAATGCATGTAATAAAAATGTGGTCTCAAATAGAAATTCAATGCAAAATCAGAATGTACATGTCATGATGGTCACACATTATTAAAAGACAATGAGACTGATGTGGATGTTTCAGTATAATAAGGCTCAAAATCTCACCGGCTTTGTTTAACACTAGTCATTATCTTTTTAAAAATAATACACATCAATCAATCACAAGAGAAAAACTACATGTCAAAGTTTCCATGACTATATATCCTAAAAGCCACAAAAAATGAGCAATTGTTTTCTTTCTTTGTTTAATTCTTTCTCTCATTTTGATTGAAAACTTAAAAACAAGAAAACATAAATCAACAAAGAAACAAACATGCATTAAAAAAAATGAAAATTTAAAACCAAATAAATTTACTTCCCTTTGGTTGCCTCTCAAGAATCGCCTTGGTTTAAGGTTACTGGCTCGACTCCTTCTTCCCCTCATGTGACAAAATTGTGATCTTTAGGTATCACTTGTGGCTCCGCTATGTGAGATTCTTCCGGTTAGGGCTTTGGTTGATAATCATTCACCTCTATCGTCTTCCTTATCTTCAGATTCTTCATCTTTTCTGAGTTTATGTACTTGGGAAAGATCTCAAATGTCTCTTCACCATTTTCTTCCTCATTTAATTCCTCCAACCTGCTATGTAAAAGTAAAAAGTCAGTTTTAACAATAATTATGAACTCATTTATTACCTCCGAGCTAAAAGATGTATCTTTTCTACTTCGAGCTCCTCCTCAGCTTCTTCGACACAAGCAACTCCTTGAGGATTGACCTCAAACTTCTGAAGCTCCTCTTCACTCTGTAACGTTTCTGCCCTAATATCCATCGAGTACTCCTCAGGTTGATATTATTGCATCTCTTTTCTTTGCGATGCGAGGTGGTTGATAACCTCCATCAATCGATCCACCTAGCTTGTCAAGTTCTGTATTATAGAAATTGTTTCTTGTTGGAATTGCAAAGTTTTAGCAATGTACACATTAATTAATTCTTCTAAGGATGTACCTGAGTCTTGATAGGAAGCTTCTTGTATGTATAGGAATTGATATGCTTCCTGTAAACTATCATAGAAGTAATTTGGCTAATTATCCCATCCATAACAAAAGTTAGACTGATTCGTCCAAAAATTATTTTATGATTGAGAATATGAATTAAAGGAAAAAGTATTTCTATCCATGATTTTTTTAATTTTTATAAAACAAAACACAAAACACAATAAAAAAGGATCATGAAATAACTAAAAAGAAACCAATTATGAACAAATATATACAAAACACCAATTAAAATCAATAACAAAACCTAAATACCGCACTCCCCTACAACGGTGCCAAAATTGGCCTATGCATCGTAACACTAGTCAAAATAAAATAACTAGACTACTACTGTTGGTGGTGAGTTTAGGTCGATCCCATAGGGAGTGTTCGGTTGGCCTATGAAATGAAATTAATTGATGTTTAGGTAAAATGAGGGGTGTTTAGATTTAATAAGAAAAGAAAATAAAATAAACCTAAAGAAAATAAATTAAAGAAAATATGAGAAAAATGATAAAATTGGGGAATTTGATAGGGATCCAGTTCTTTGGTTTGATTTTGGCCTACACCCTAATTAAGCATAATTCATTGGTTGGTCATTATTTTATCTCTCTTAGCAATTATAGGTCGTAGATTGACAACAAGCTCTATTAATCCCAATTTGTCCTTTGATCCTACTTAATTAGGAAGTGCTCATTAATTAACCTTAGCCATCAAGAAACCTAGAATAAGCTCTCTAAGTTTATCCGGACAATCGCATCATGAATCAGAAAAATAGACCAATCTAGGCAATAATCACATAAGCTCGGATTATTTAACCTATGTTATGTTATCTCTATTGATTCAAAGCCATTAGTCGCTACACATAAATCGAAATTACAATGATTATGTATTGCATTTGATTCTAGCAATGAGTTTTCATAAAAAAGATTCAATAGAGCATTCAAAATCATCATCATTCAATACCTAATCCAATAAACACAAGATAACATAATCAATTCGTAATGAGAGAAAGAAATAACAAAATAAAAAAAAAGCTTAACCAGGGTCATCGGTGTCAATGTCGCCTCTGAACTAGTGTCAGGATGTTACTCCTCCATAGGTCTCCTACAAAGATAGAGCTTAGCCCCTGTTTCTATCCCTAACTGAAAACCCTTAATTATCTTTACCCTTCATGGCCCAAACTTCTTCCCTATCTACTGTTCACGATGGGACAATTAAACATTGGAGTTTTTGGTGCACTCCACTATTCACCGCATTTCTCTTCTCTGCGGTCTCTCTCATGCTAACCACTAAGCCTCTAGCAATCTCTTCACATCATACACCCTTCTCAACTCTCCGTTGTAGTATGATGGGACAATTAAACTAAGGGTTTTTCAGTCCAAGCTAACTGTTCATTGCTCTTCACTTAACCATTGCAGCTGTGTTAAACGCTAGCGTTTATCTTTAGCTTTCACTTGGCATGAAATGTAGACGTATGCACTAAACGCATATTTTTTCTTTTCTTTGCTGTTCATTTTACCACCTTAGATTGTTGTTTTGGATTTGGTCTTTCTCTTGGCTGCTTATTTTTTTTTCTTCTTTTGGACTAAATTTTCAGATTTTCTTCTAGTCCAACAAATGCTATTTTGAAGAGCTTTTATTGTCTTCTTCTTGCTCTAATTCTCTTCTTCTTACTCCATGATGACAAGTGATAGGATTGAATATTCTTATATTTTTTATGTATTTACATGTGATTTCAATCCTATTTTAAATATAAAATGTTCAATTTGTGTTCAATTTATATTGACTGTTAGGTTGGATAAATTGATATATTTTTTAGACTAAAAAGACAAGAATTTCTAAAACAAATTGAAAAGCAATTGTTAAAAAAATGAAAAAAAGGGAAAAAAGCGAAGAACTAAAGCTAAGGTTGGCGCAGAAGCAAAGCACAGGAGCTGAGGGTTTTAAGAGGAGAGCAACATTAATTCGCAAATCAAGTTACAGTGTCAGTGCAGAAAAGAAGAAGACCACACAAGCTAAATGCTGAACAGCTGCTGGAGGAGAGTCACGGTTATTGCATGGAATGAACAGTACAAAACCTCTCCATTTATTTGTCCCATCGTGAATAGTGAACGGTGAAGAGAAGAGAGTAGCTTGAGAGTGCCGAAGCAATGAAGACATGACTTATGCTTGGAGCATCAAAATGAAGATAGAAGGCTAGTTTCCCGATGCTGTTTCAACGAGAACATCAACACCAAATCACGGTTAAGCTATTTCTATCATTTTGAAGTTGTAATATCTTTTTGAATTGTTGTATTGTTGGTATTGATTTTGATGTTTTGGGATTAATGATCTTAATACATTATTTTGATCATTTTATTTCAGACCTATTACTAAAACATTGATTGTAATCCGTAATCGTTACTTTTGATGGGTGAGTAGCATCTAAGGATCGTTAATCATTAGAAACAACATAACCTAGGTTGGATAACCTGAACATGTGAGGTTACTACCTATATTGATCATTTTCCAATTCGTAATGCGACTGCCAAATTGAATCTAAAGATCATATCCTAGGTTATTCGGTAGTTAGGTTTAATTAATGATCGTATCTTGATTAAATTCAATCTATGGGAAAACCAAGATTTATAGAGCGTTCTATTAGTCTCAGATCAATAGTTCAAAAAGAATTGTAAAGACTTTAGAATGAAGGAATATGGTTGATTGTGATTAGGCCGAGATTGACCCTAGAACCGGACTTTACTTATACTTAACACTTTTCTCATTTTCGATTAATTGTTTTAATTTATTTTTGGCAGTTTACTTTTACTTCAATTTTCTAAATTGTTTGAAACCCAAAACCTCCATTTTCTTTCCTTACATCAATTAATTACATTACGAAAATTAATCGAACATTCCCTGTAGATTCGATCCCGACTTATTGCAACCACAAATTTTAGTGTGCAGAATCAGGTAAATTTTGCAGTTCACTTGACAACTGCTGTCAAATTTTAGCGCTGTTGCCGAGGAGTGTGATAGTTTAATTTTTGAATTTGATTTTAGTTGGTGTTTGTGAATATATTTGTTTTTAATTATTCTTTTTGTTACTTGTTAATTTTTAATTGTCCATTAGTTTTGGTGCATGGTAGTGACCTGATCTCCTCGTAGAGAAATTGAGCAACTTGATCCGGAGATCGAGAGAACACTGCGGAGATTATTAAGGAAGCAAGGTCAACTTTGGTAGAAGAATTGGAACCAGAATTTGAGGACACAATGGAAAATCTGAGAACTCTAAAGGAGTTGGCTGCACCCGATTTAACTCATAGACCATTATGCATAACATTTCCAAATTTCACTGAACATGTTACCTTTGAGTTGAAATCTGGATTAATTCATTTATTGCCTAACGTTCATGGCCTTGCAGGTGAGGATGCACATAAGCATCTTAAGGACTCGATGTGGTGTGTTTGAGCATGAAACCTCACGGGGTGACGGACGAGCAGATCATGTTGAGGGCTTTTCCGTTCTCGCTCAAAGATGCAACAAAAGATTAGCATTGATTTACTTACAGGAACTGTGAACACTTGGTTAGAGACGAAGAGATTGTTTTTGGAAAAATATTTTCTAGCCTCAAAGACGGCAAGTATTTAAAAGGGATATGCGGTATTAAGCAATACAATGGGGAGTCTCTTTATGAATATTGGGAGCGATTTAAGAAGTTATGTGCTAGTTTCCCACATCACAATATACCAAATCAACTTCTCATCTAATATTTTTATGAAGGATTACTGCCAATGGAGAGGAGTTTGGTTGATGTGGCGAGTGGCGGGGCACTTTACGAGAAGACATCCATTGAAGCTATGATATTACTTGAGCGGATGGCCGCTAACACCCAACAATTCAACACTCGTAATGATGTTCGACGAGTACATGAGGTAAGCACTTCATCCATTGAACATCGTTTAGATGAACTAACATCTTTTGTGAGACAGATTGCAGTTAGACAGGCACAAGTGAAAACGTGTGGGATATGTTCAAATACATGTCATCCAACTAACGAGTGCCCAGCTTTGTAAGAAGGGAGTATGGAGCACGTGAATGCTGTAAGAGGGAACTTCCCGAACCAATACAACCCATACTTGTAGACATATAACCCAGGTTGGAGGGATCACCCCAACTTGAGTTATGGAGGGAATCGAAAGCAAAATCACTTCCAGAATCAATCGCAAGGCCCACCAGGATTTCAACCAAGGCAGCAAGGAGCATAAGGAGCTTCTTCTTAAAGTTCAGGTGCATCTTTAGAAGAAGTTGTTAACAAACTTGTTACTAATAACTTGCAATTTCAACAGGATATGAAAGCAAGCCAACAGAGCATGGAATGTTAAATGAGTCAAATGGCAGTAAGGTTTAATCTCCTAAAATCACAAGGTGGAGGAAAATTGCCATCACAACCTGAGGTGAACCCGAAGAATGTCAGTGCCATAACCCTGAGGTGTGGAAAGGAGTTTGAAGGTCCCAAAAAAACCCCCAACAAAGATTGCTACTAAGGAAGAGATTGAGAAGGAATTGGAAAAGGAAGAAAATTCGTTATCAAGTACGAAGGTAAATGTCGAAAGTCCCAACATTATTAAAACTAACCCTCTACCTTTTCCGAGCAGATTGACGAGGTCAAACAAGGAGGATAAGGGTAAAGAGATATTGGAGACTTTCCAAAAGGTAGAAGTCAACATACCTTTGCTCGAAGCAATCAAGCAAGTGCCAAGGTATGCCAAATTCCTCAAAGAACTATGTACGCATAAGAGGAAACTGAGGGGTGATGAGAAAGTGATGATGGGTGAGAATGTGTCGGTAGTATTCAGAAAGAAGATGCCTCCAAAATGCCAGGACCCAAGTATGTTCACTATTCTTTGCAAAATTGGTAATACTGTGATCGATAGAGTAATGTTGGATTTGGGTGCTTCTATTAATGTGATTCCTCATTCGATTTATGCTTCTTTGAATTTGGGCCCTTTGGAAAAAATGAATGTAGTCATCCAATTGGCTGATCACACTAATGCTTATCCTTATGGTGTGGATGAGGATGTTTTGGTGCAGGTGAATGAGTTAGTGTTTCCTGCAGATTTTTATATGGTGGATATGAATCATGACACCTCATGCAATCCGATACCTATCTTGTTGGGGAGACCATTCCTTAATACAACTCAAACTAAGATAGATGTTCGTAAAGGCACCCTCACAATGGAATTTAATGGGGAAGTACTTCATTTCAATGTTTTTGATGCCATGAAACATCCTCCTAATGATCATTATGCTTTTTCTATCAATGTGGTCTATCCTTTGGTGGAAGAAATGTTTAAATTAAGTTACAAGGATCATTTGTAAATAGCTTTAATCGAGGATATGGAAGTAGAAGCCAACACTGATGTTGAGATGGGAGACGAGCTTATGGAAATGACAGCTGCCTTGGACTCATTAAAGAGCTCTTCAAAAAGGTATGATTTGGCTTCTAGTCAACTACCTGAAGTTTACCAGAATTGTTTACCTTCTGATGTGCAGGCCCCAGAATTGGAATTGAAGCCACTCCCTACACGCCTAAAGTATGCCTATTTAGGAGATAAACAGACTCTCCCAGTTATCATTTCGGCGGAGTTGACTGCAACTCAAGAGGAGAGGTTGGTCCGAATGCTGAGGGAGCATAAGAAGGCCATTGGGTGGACCATTGTAGATATCCAAGGGATAAGCCCTTCCATATGCATGCACCACATTTTGTTGGAGGATGATGCAAAATCTACAAGGAAAGCTCAGCGTAGGTTGAATCCTCCAATGACGGAAGTTGTGAAGAAAGAGGTACTGAAGCTTCTCAATGCTGGGGTTATCTACCCGATTTCTGACAGTAAGTGGGTAAGTCCTGTACAAGTGGTTCTAAAGAAGTCTGGAATCACCGTTGTGACAAATGAGAAAGGTGAGTTGATTCCCACCCGAGTGCAAATCGGGTGGCGAGTGTGTATTGATTATAGGAAGTTGAATGCTGCTACTCGTAAAGATCACTTTCCCCTTCCTTTTATTGATCAGATGCTTGAGAGATTGGTTGGTTATGACTATTATTGCGTTTTAGATGACTTTTTAGGTTATATTCAGATCCGAATTGCATTGGAAGATCAGGAGAAGACATCATTTACATGCCCATTCAGTACATTTGCCTACCGAAGGATGTCATTCAGATTGTGTAACACACCTGCCACGTTCCAGAGGTGTATGGTAACCATTTTTTATGAATTTGTTGAGAAGATTATTGAGGTATTCATGGACGATTTTAGTGTGTATGGATCTTCTTTTGATGACTGTGAGAATCTTGCCATTATCTTGGAACGATGTGTAGAAACTAACCTTGTATTGAACTGGGAAAAATGTCATTTTATGGTGGACCAAGGTATAGTTTTAGGTCATGTGATATCTGCTAAGGGTATTGAAGTAGACAGGTCCAAAGTTGATATCATTTCTTCTTTACCTTACCCCTCTACTGTGAGGGAAGTGCATTCTTTTCTGGGGCATACAGGTTTTTATCGAAGATTCATCAAGGATTTTTCGAAGATAGCTGCACCGCTATGCAAGCTTCTTCAACAAGATGTCTCCTTTGAGTTCGACGAGAGGTGCAAAGAAACATTTAACAAACTTAAGGAGCTTCTGACATCCCCACCAGTGATTCAACCACTAGATTGGAACCTCCCATTCGAGATTATGTGTGATGCGAGCAATTACGTGACGGGGGCAGTTTTAGGGTAAATAGTGGGAAGAGCTTTGCATGCCATTTACTATGCTGTGGTTTTTGCTTTAGAAAAATTTCGATCGTATTTGCTTGGTGCTAAAGTGATTGTTTATTCTGACCATGTAACTATACGATACTTGCTCACAAAGAAAGAAGCAAAACCGAGGTTGATCAAATGGATTCTCCTCCTACAGGAATTCGACTTAGAGATTAGAGATAAGAAGGGGGCAGAAAACATAGTAGCAGATCATCTCAATCGTTTGATAAAGGAAGAAGATGATATCCCTCTATGAGAAAGCTTTCCCGATGAGTAATTATTTTTGGCCGATGCGACACCATCATGGTATGAAGACATCGTCAATTTTTTAGTAACTAACGAATTACCTATTGGTTTGTCTAAGGCTTAGAGCTATAAAGTAAAGCAAAGTACTATGTGTAGGATGACCCCTATCTTTGGAGGCATTGTGCAGATCAAGTTATCAGAAGTTGTGTATTGAAAGATGAATCATTATCAATTTTAGCCTTCTGCCATTCGTACGCTTGCGGAGGACATTTTGGAGTAAAACAGATAGCTCAAAAAGTTCCAGAGAGCGGCTTCTACTGGCCAACATTGTTCAAAGATGCATATACCTTCTGCAAATCATGTGATAAATGCCAACGGTTAGGTAACTTATCCCGTAAGGATCAATTGTCATAAACCTCTATACTTTTCTGTGAAATTTTTGACGTTTCAGGCATTGATTTTATGGGACCTTTCCCTCCGTCTTTTGGTTTCACTTATATATTGCTTGCGGTTGATTATGTTTCTAAATGGGTGGAAGCAAAAGCCACTAGGACTAATGATGCTAAGGTTGTTGCAGATTTTGTTAAGGCTAACATTCTTTCTAGGTTTGGGATACCGAAAGTAGTCATTAGCGACAGAGGAATCCACTTCTCCAACAGGGTGATGGAAGCAATATTCAGAAAATATCACATCACACATAAAGTTTCTACTGCTTACTATCCTCAAACCAACAAGCAAGCTGAAGTCTCGAATCGAGAGATCAACTTAATACTAGAGAAAACTGTACAACCCAATAGGAAGGATTGGAGTGTAAGACTGGAAGATGCATTGTGGGCCTACTGAACGGCTTACAAAACACCAATTGGAATGTCACCATATAGGCTAGTTTTTGGGAAGCCATGTCATCTTCCAGTGGAATTACAATATAAGGCATATTGGCCTATCAAAAGATGCAACATACACTTGGATGATGCAGGAGTTCATAGGAAGTTACAGCTTTAGGAGTTGGAAGAGATGAGGAATGAATCATATCAAAATGCAATGATATATAAGGAGAGGATGAAAGCTTTCTATGGTAAGATGATTTCCAGGAAAAGTTTCTCCGTGGGCTAAAAAGTGCTACTATATCATCCCAAACTCAAGCTTTTTCTTGGTAAGTTGCGTTCCTATTGGGTTGGTCCATTTGTTATCACTCATGTCTTTCCTTTTGGTGCAGTGGAGATATGGAGCCTCAAAACTGACAAGACATTCCGAGTGAATGGTCATCGCTTAAAGTCGTATTACGAGGGCTTACAAACCGAAGATTTGGAGGTGTTGATGCTGGAGGATGTGACTGGTGTCACTTAAAGCACGCAACTGGAGGTCGAGCCAATGACATTAAACAAAGAAGCTACTTAGAAGGCAACCCAAGGGAAGTTAATTTCTGTCTTTTACCTTGTTGCATAAGTTATTTTTGTTAGATACTCCATTTCTGTCATTTGATTTTTCATTGAGGACAATGCAAAATTTAAGTGTGGGGGGTGGGGTATTAGTTTTGATGCATTTTTTTAGCTTAATCGTAACTTACATGACTCCTTAGGCGGTTTTCAAAATTGAATGAACAAAATCAAAAATTTTCTTGTTTTCTATTGCTTTTAAGATTATTTAACCATAATTAGAGTGTGAGTTGATTAGTAAAATCCATAGCAAAATTTGGCATATAGTTTTGCTATTGTGGTTTGTTAGTGTGCATTATCTTTAGAAGAGTAGTGACTAATGTAGACAAAGCTGGTGAGAATTTGAACCTTATTTGACTGACACATCTATATCAGTCTTATTGTCTTTTGATAATGTGTGATCTTCATGACATGTACGTCCTGATTTTGCATTGATTTTCTATTCGAGACCACATTTTCATC
>JAOSBN010105009.1:0-40718 GCA_027563595.1 Erythroxylum suave
TTCCTATTTCCCATAATACTCTATAAATTTCAAAATAAATCCTAAGTTCACCGAAAATTCATAAATCTCACAATTCTACTAATCAATAACATTTTCAATATAGAAACATTCATAATTCTCTAAAATTCACAATTCAATCCAATCTTACCCGAAATTATTCATGATTGTACACGTAATTTCATGAGCAGAATAGTTCACTATTCACTTGTATGAGCATGTCATATTATGCATGAACATAAAAATACATCTCTTGCCTCTCACTGAACACTCCTATTTATTATTTTAACCTTCCCATAGGTAATGGGATGTTACACTTACAGAGTTTTCAAAGTTGACGAATAATAAAAAGATAATTATAAACAAATATATTCACAAAAATCAACTAAAATAAAAAATGAAAATTAAACTACAACACTCTCTGGAAAAGACGCCAAAATTTGATAGTATGTGTCGAGTGAACAATAAAATTTGACTGAGTCTGCACACTAATATTTGTAGTTTTGATGAGTTAAGATCAAATCTACAGGGAATGTCGGTTAATTTTTGTGATAAAATCAATTAATGCAAGGACAATATAACGGAGGGGCTTTAGATCTTAAAGAGAAAATAAAGTAAAAGTAAACTATGAAAAAAAATTAAAGCAAGCAATAAAAAATGAGTAAAGTTTCGAATGTATGTAAGGTCTGGTTCTAGGGTCTATCTCAGCCTAAACACGATCAAGCATATTCCATCATCCTATCTTCTTTACATCTCTCTTTAGACTATTGATCTGAGACTAACAATATGCTCTGATAATCACAAATTTCCCTTAGGTTGTGTTTAATTAAGATATAATCGTTAATTGAACCTAGCTACCAAATAACCTAGGATATGATTTCTAGATTCAATTTGGCAGCATCATTACAAAGTGGAAATCGATCAATATAGGCAGCAAACTTCAACGTTTGGGTTATCTAACCTAAGTTATTTTATTCCTAATAATTCAAGACCATTAGATGCTACTAACAAACATTAAATATAATGATTACGGATTATATTCAACATTATAGCAATAGGTTTGTAGTAGAACAATCAAAATAACATATTAAGATTATCTACACAAAACCGATTCAATCAACACAAACAACACAACATTCGGAAAAGAGATTATGTCAATAGTAAGATGAAATAACTTAATTGTGACTTGGTGTCGATATCCCAATTGATCTGACATCAGCAAGTTAGCCTTCCATTTCCTTCTTCAAGCCCCAAGAAGAATGATAGTTGCTCCTTTCTTCATTTTGGAAACCCAGGGTGAATAATGCATAAAATAGCTTCTGTCCACCAAAAATCAAAGATGAATAATGAATGTAGATCAAGCATGTCCACTTTCTCTTATTTTCTAGCCCTTACACACACCTTTATATTAAAATCGAAGAGGACTATGTATTAACTCCCCTTTTTCGCTCATTGCCATCACCCCTACCTTTTCTTATAACAAAAACTAGGTTAGAAAATGATGGTGAGATAGGTGGCTCACGTGAGATCTCCCATTTTAGCTATTGTCTAATTCTTTTCTTTTCCATTTACTCCTTTTTTTATTCTCTACTCTTCACTAGTAGCTAACACTTTCACTTTCTTTCTTTGTTTAATAACTCACTCCAAAGAATGTGGTAGCCAGGTTTAAAGGGTATATGGGATAGGTTTTGTGTTCTTCCACACTCCATTGCTTGTTCTAGTGTAGGCAACATACTACATATCTCTTTATACCTTAAATACTAGGTGAAATGTGGAATGGACATATGGAATGAAAACTTACAGACCTTGCATGGATTTTCCCCCTTTATTATTTCTCATTCATGTCATGTGATCTCCTGGTTATAACAATTGAACATGAGACTATTAGGGGCTGATCATCTTTCTCTAAATTTCCCAGTTGTCACACTACTCTCTTTATAATAAAAACTAGGTTAAAAGAAATGGGACAATAATGAGACAATGTTCACTCTCCATTTGTATACTCTATCTTATCTCCTCTTCTAGTAATCTTCTTCTTCTTTTTATTTCTCTACAAATCAATAAAGTATGGAAATTGAGAAGATGGCTTCAATAAACATGCTTCTAGGTCACTTTAGCTCCTTCACATCCGAAATATACCTAAAATGAATATCTTAAGCATTTCTAAGGTATTAATCACTAAGTGTAATAAATCAAATGAATCAACATGCAAGCCCATATCAAACATTATCATTATTTCCTATCATATTGAAGTCCTAAGCTTCATTAGAAAAAGTATCTACTTCTAAATTTTTCTCTAATATAATAGAGATTTAATTGAACTTTACTTTAATTGAATTATAGTAACAAATAGATTACATGTATATATATGGTCTTTAACAAAGACTTTATCATAAACAACATCATCATTAAGTATTTGCACTTACAAAGGTGGGATAAGGTCCATTAGTTTATAATAGTCTCCTTTAACAAAGGTATTCCTAATTTGGAACTCATTTTTTGTCCTATTGAGGGAATTCATGTCTCCACTTTTGTGAGACCTTAACGAAGTTCTGAATAAGCTTATCATTCTTCCCTAGTCTCAAAAGTGGTATATGATCTAGTAATTTTGTTAAATATCCATACTAATATAGATTCTAGAATTGCTAACCCTTTTTGTACCTATTGTAATTTTATCCATGGTTAAACAGAATATAACTTGCCAAATGGCTTGACATTTTAGTCGTTCAAAAGTTTAAATAAATATTATGTATGTTTATCTATATTACAACCTGCTTCTGTTATAAACATTAAAGAAGAATGCCTAACTTTCACTTTTATAGGAAAAGTAACGTTCTATTAATGTGTTAAAATCCATTAGTGATGACGTTTTAAGAATTTACTTTTAATTCAAATTTAAAGAAGAAAAAATCCTCATCAGTTGCTAAACCTCCTTTAAACCTAACTTTCTCCAATGAAAGAGTGTCTATAATTCATAATTAGGAAAGTTAGGTGTTTATCTAAGAAGAGATAGAAAAATGATTAATTATTCATATTTTTAAGTTTATATTTAGTGCATTTAGCTTGTTTATGTTGGAATTTATGTTGGAACTTAATTCATTCATATTTCTTTTTTAGTAATAATTCACTTTTTTCGTGAGGCAAAAACATAGCTTGGTACATGACCATGTACTTTGTTATATTCTTTCCTATTTCTAAATTTCTAACTTATATGGTTATGTTTAAAGAGTATGGGAATGGTTAATGTGTTACATGCCTATGTTATGTATAAATGAGCTCGTGTTCATAAGTTTTGACCCATGTTTATATGATATATTTGCTATGAATCTGAATGCTATGTTTTTTAATTATAGAGCCTAGAAAACAATTATGTACTTGCTTATGTTCCATCCAAAAACCTGAATTGTGAACTATAAAAGACAAATTTAAGGGGCAGAGTAAAAGAGAGGTTTAAATGTCACAATCAGATGACTTAAAGTGGCTCAAATAATGAAGAACAAGTAAAAAAGACATATTTTGGGTAAATTTCCATCAATTTAAAGTGTATTTCATAAAGATTAAAAGGGATTTCATTATGTTTCTTTTAATTTCCTTATTTTTTCATTAGTTTTGATGTTATGTCTTTTATGATTAGGAACTAAAACTTTGTGGTACCTAGATATGATGAACCTTAAGATGGATTTTATAGTGATTTCATTTTATTTTAATTTATTCTTCAGTTTTATTAAGATTTAATTATATGTAATTTATTGTTCTTAAAGTAATATGTGCCAATATATTGATTCATGTTTAATTTCACGAATTTGAGATTGAGAAATACTTTGTATAAACTGATCTAACATAATTGATAATATTTTCATGCAATCCTAGAGATAGGTTTTCGTATTAGAGGCAAACCTAATAGAAGAATTCATAAATTGATTAACACAATTTAGTTTTAATTTGAAATAGATTTTGATTAATTTTCCTACGATTAGTTATTAATAATCTTGAGAAAGATATAAACATAATTGTGGAATTTTCACGGATTAATGAACTTTAGGTTAAATTGATGCATGATGTCTTATGTGCCTGAGAAATCATATAGGGATTCACTATCTAAGTACTATTGTCACTATTGGTTGTATCTTAGTTTAATCTCTATTTTAGTTAGTTAATTATAACGATTTGTTTTAGTTTTCAATTTTGATTTTAATTGATATCTATTTTATAAGTTTTTGGTTAGATAATAAAAAGAGGTTTAATGTTGAGGGATTGATACTTAGTACTTTGTAGCCTATACTATAGTAGTGATATGTGCACTTACCCAGAAAGATCTATATGCTAGGAAATTGAACATAAACTACCAAGTTTTTGGGGGTCATTCTCAGATTGATATATCAAGAATGCTTAATCTTTAATAGTTTAATCATTATTGTCCTTTCACATTTATTTTCTTTCCTTTTATGATTATTTATTTATTTTTAGAGCTTTCTTTCTTGATCTTATGTTTGTGTCTTATTTTTAAGATTTTGGTATTCATTACTAGCTACCAAATATAATGGCAAAATAGAGAGAGAAATATTTTCTAGGGGTTTATAATATGTCATCACTTATGATGACTTTAAAAGGTTTGAATCTTGTATTGTGAAATTTATTGTGGTGGCTACCTTAATTATGAATGTTAGGCATCAAACTATATATGGAAGCACTCAAATTTTTATAAAACCTATAGCAAGAAGAGGATCAATGTCTTAAAGAGCTCCTTATAAGCCATTACTCTAAAAAATAAAGAGTTATTATCCTTTTTCCATAACATAGGATTTCTAACCAGACAATTTATTGAACTTATTTTTGATGATCATTTAGGTTTTTTCTATGTAAATACATCAAGTCAAAATTGAGGGAATAAGTGAACATGAAAACTTTGAGGAGTGGAAAGGAGCTAGATATTGGAGAGATGGAAGAAAAAGCTACTATTATAGAAGATAAAAAGGAAGATAATAAAGAGGAGCCAAAGAAAAGAGTTATTAAGGAATTATCGATTGTCTTTTTAAGTATGGAGGGCTCCTACTTCCCATGAAATAAAATACTAAAATTAATCAAAGATCTAAATGGTTTTATTATTCCCGGTTATACTGACTGTTTGATACTAAAAAGCACTAACAAATTTATTTAGTTTTATTTACTTAATACCATATATCATTACCTTGCAACATTTATTTAATACCATATATCATTACCTCCCATAAATCATTGTAGGATAAAGAGCCCTCATTTAGGGAGATGGGTGTAAGCAAGCCACTAATAATTAAGTCTAGCTAAAATACTTATAAAGATGCACTAGTTAGAAGGGAACTTAATAATTGGGTGTTTTTGGTTTTGATTAATTAGTTTGCAAGATTTTCGTTAGTAGTTTAGTTTATTTTTGTAGTTTTAGTCTTGTTCTAATTTTGTTACTTAAGTTTGGATTTAATGGAGTTTTATAGGCTATGAAGCCAACATCATTTCTATTTTTTTTAGGTTGATGACAATGTGTAATGATAATTGTAAACTGCATTTAGTTTTAGTATATAGTTTGGTGTGTTTTTAGTTATTAATTTGATTATTTAGTATGTATTTAGGTTTAAATTATGTTAGTTTGTTAAATATTTGTGTTTTACATTATTTGACTGGATGGTTTGTTATGTGTAATTTTAATTATTATAAGTTTTAATTATTAACCCTTGATAACCTGCAATCGCATGGTTCATTAGCATAGTACTAAAGATGTCGATCCCATTAGAGGGAGTTAATCTAATCTTAAAATTTAAGGCCATAAACAATAACAAAAATCCAAGATGGAATGAAACTAAAAACGAGAATTTAATTCAATCAATCAAATTAAGAATCAAATATAAATATACTAGTTATTATGCAATTGTAACACACCCAAGAACCAACTGAAAGCAATTACCAATTGAGAGATAGGGAATTTTACCTATCCTTAATGCTATCCTAACTGATTATGAATTATCGGATTGTTTGTTCTAGACTATCCTATAGTTGATTACTCTCTTTCGAGTTATAACCATTAACCCTAAATCATAAACCCTAATTAGATTATAAAGGTTGCAATCTCTCAATTCACAACTATCCAAAACCCTAATTATTTCTGAAGTTCTCTAATAAACTATCAGAAACCTCTGCAAGATCTGTCTTCGCATAATTTCTTGATACAATCCAATTCTTATTCTATTAAGTCACCTAACTCTCATTAGTCTAGTTTAATCATTTTTCATTTAATTCAACCTCTCAATTTATTATTGAATTTTCCAATCATAGAATCAAACCACAATAAATCCAATAAACATATAAGCAATTAGATTTTCATTAATTCAAGAATAAAATTCGGAAGGTGAGTTTAGGAAATCCTCAACATTCTAGATCCTATCATCAACTATTCAATCCAACTATATACAATAATAAAACTAAAATTAAATAGGAAATACAATCTAATTGGATGATGGGAGGTAGTGACGTCGAGAAATCTC
The DNA here is from genome assembly GCA_027563595.1 of Erythroxylum suave. NCBI lineage: Eukaryota > Viridiplantae > Streptophyta > Magnoliopsida > Malpighiales > Erythroxylaceae > Erythroxylum > Erythroxylum suave. The sequence continues at coordinate 6,510 of JAOSBN010105009.1, forward strand.
CTAATCCTAGAAGTATGTCAAGTCAGCTTCTTCTCCTCTTTTCTATTCCTTCTTCTCATCTTCTCAAGGTGGCTAACGCAAAAGCTCCCTCTGCCTCTTTTCTTGTTCTTTAAATATCCTTTTATGTTCTGAGCAGCTTTAGGGTTTTTTAGGGTTCGAAAGGTCTAAAAATTCCCTCAAAACTTGATGTTCTTAAGTGTCTGTGCATCTACCTAATGTAGGCTACGATCTTAGGCCATTTCCTAGGCTTCTGTTATGATAATAACATGTAGACCACGATTGTGAGCCAACTCTAGTGCTTCTGCTAAGATCATGGCTTGTCATGCCATGATACTGGGCCATTGTTTCAGCATAAATATCTCCAAAATTTCTCCGTTGTTCGATGTTAACCCTAAAACAATAGCAAACACATCAAGGTACTCAAAAACATAAAATTTAAGCTCAAAGACTTATACTAACATATAAAACTCTTAAAACATAAATAATTACATCTAACACAATTATAACATAAACACATACTAAATGATTGAATTAACAACTAAACACACATCAAAGTATGCCCTAAAACACGATGCAATTTACACTTATCAATAGCCTGACACTTAAATGTTTGTTTGTCCTCAAGCAAACAAATAACAAGCATAAAAAAATTACAAGCACAAAATGAAGCAATGAGATAATGGCTTTAAGTTAATGAAATAAATTTAACTTTAAACACAATCTTTCTTGTTATTCCAATTCATTAACATGAAAAAATCGTGTTTAGGAGATCTTGACTAAACATACATATTAATTAAGACCCAAATGTCAATTTATTCACCCTTTTCAAAAGTACGTATACATTAACAATAAGTTAGTCATTCAAAATCTGTAACTACTCTTAACGTTTTCATTAAAAATAAAGCTATTTACAAGTTCAGTAGGTTTCTATTAAAAAAACCTATAAAACACTTAAAACATAAATAATTAACATCTAACACAATTATAACCTAAACACATACTAAATGATTGAATTAACTGCTAAACACATATCAAATTATGCCCTAAAATATGATGCAATTTACACTTATCAACAGCCCGACACTTAAATGTTTGCTTGTCCTCAAGCAAACAAAATAATATGCACAAGAAAATGATAAGCATATAATGCAGTAATGAGACAATGACTTTAAGTTAATAAAATAAATTTAACTTTAAACATAATCATTATAGTTATTCCAAATCATTAACATGCAAAAATTATGTTTAGGAGCTTTGGACTAAACATACATATTAATTAAGACCCAAATGTTAATTTATTCAACCTTTTCCAAAGTACATACACATTAATTATAATTAGGTCATTCAAAATCTGTCACTACTCTAAACGTTTTCATAAAAAATAAAGTTATTTACAAGTTTAGTAGGTTTCTATTAGAAAACACATTTTCTTATTGGCTTTTTATGGACATGGACATAGTCTTTTACATAGAGGCAGACAGTGGTGATGAATGTTGATTTGGCTCCTCAACAAAGTCACACTTTATTAAGCTACTTGGTTAGAACGTCATTATAGTCGTTTGATGCGAAGGTACACATCTATGATGCGTATCGATCCGATTACTCAGCTATAGCAACTTCTCAACTTGCAACTAGCTTTATTCATAAGCCAAAGGCCAACGGAATAGTTATTTACTTAAAATTTAGCAAACATTTTTTTATGCCTACCTTATTGTTTTAGTTACTTGTTTTTATGAGAAAATACTTACAAAGCTAGTTTATTCAAATGACCTAAAATTATGAGTGAATGTGACAACTTATAGGGTGGTAACTAACACTAAATCCTAGTTAACTTGCATATTTAGCCAAAGAACCTGGATTACTAATTTTGCGAGCTAATGACTCTTCCCAACCAAATAGATTATGCTCAAAATTAAATCAATTTCATTTGATCTAAGCCATCGATACATTCACACAATTCACAAAATGCTTCCTAACAAATTATCATACCATATGCAAAATTCACACTTAAAGAAAAACACATAATCTTCCCACACTTTAACTGCACATTATCCTCAATATGAGATTTAACCAAACAAGTGCACAGGGAAGGAAGGAACATAAAATAAAATAAAACAAAAATAAAAGTAAAAATGAGACTAAATTTAAAAGAAAAGGGTTAGAAACAAAGCCTCACAGTGATAGAGGTGAGGATGGTGTCGGAGGTGGCAATTGGATGCTTTGAACCTCGAAGTATTAATGAATACGACGTTTATCCTGGCTTTGACTTCATTGTGTTCAGGATTACCTTGGTGTTGGCAGAGATTGTATTGAGCATTTTCTTCTAACCAGGCTCTTTTGTGTCTTCTTCCTATTCAGATTCCTTATTAGTTGAGTCCTCTTTTTCCTGTTGAGGGGTGCTATGCTAGAACTCACTTAACTAGCCTTGATCTTCACATGAGTCTATTGGCTGATGTCCCAGAGTTCCATGTTATGGGACTCTAGGATTTCAACATGCCATAAATGATAGTGACTTAGAAAGTCAAGGAGGCAGATGGTTAGACGACTACCATCCATGTCATAGTACTCAACAATGGCAGAAACTAAGTACCCCAAACCTAAATTATTGCTCCTCTTACGCGGAGTTGTAATAATAACATCCCGCACATATGTGGAGATCCACATTGGGATGCTGTGATCTATACACCACAATAGAAAAAGTTCCTTCGTTGAGCATTTATTAGTTTCTGATCTATCAGAAACCATTTGAAACATGAATTTATGTAATAACAAGTGATCATGATTTTGTATAATGTTGTTATGGGTATTCTTAACATCAAATTGTTCTAACCTAGTGAGATCATTCTAATAGCAAGGAGCACGAAAATCATCATACTCATAATAAGCTCAGCCCTATAACCTAATCCACATTCCTTAGGGTTACTAGGTTCGAAATAAAGGGAAGTGAAGAATTCAGAGTCTACTAGCTTCTCTCCCCTATCTAGTAATTCTAGCCTATCATTCGTATCAAAATCAAAATATTCTGAGACTACTATTTGTTAACATTAAAGGATTGGAAATGAATACTTTCCTCCTCTGTGTAGATTAGGAAGGGTGTTCTGAAGTCCTAAGCCCTATTCGTTCACCCTCGGCTTGAGACTTAATTTCATCTCAATGATTGGTTGCACTTCGCTGACTACTTAATTTGCGACATACTAGATTGTAAGTAGGTGGAAGTTAGAATAAAGAGGAAATTTATAAGTTGGTTAGAGAGAAGTTAGAGCATTTGGAGGTTCTAAACTTAGAGATATAAAGTTAAAATGAAGTGAGTGAGAAAAATGAAGTATGAAATGAATATATAAGTGAAGGAAGGATAAAATGGCAAAAGTTTTAGCTAAAAATTGAGCGGACCGTTTTTCCCTGCCATAGGCCACGATCGTGGCCTAATTTGTGAATTTTCTTCTTTCGTCCTTCTATACATTCTCGAGATCACTTCCTAACTCTTTATAGCTCTTTCACATCTGCTTTGCTTACTTCCTCAATCATCTAACTCATGTCGAAGTTTTATACCTTCCTAACCTTATTTGTAAACAAAATAACCTAACTATCTAAAAGTCAAAGAAAATAATATGGAATTATCAATCCATAAGTTGCCTCCCACGTAGCACTTCTTTTAACATTGGTAGCTCGACGCTCTTCTTGTGCTTAAAGTGGTCCAAATGAATAATGCAAAGGTAGTGTAGTCATTAATCTTAACATTTGGACATAAGCTACCATGCCCTGGGTTCCACCTTCCATCTACTTCACCTTATTCTGCTTTCTACCTCTGTAATCATTTCTTTCTAAATGCATTTGTAGGACCCTCAATATCTTCCCATTTTCCTCAAGGTTCAGTTTCTTTTATGTTAGTTAGGCGTAAGGGAGAACTATTGTCATTGTTCGACATAATGAAGGTTATTTAATGCTTTTCGACCCTCAGAGTTAGTTCACCCCCATTAACGTCAATTATTGAGTAGGCAGTAGCCAAAAAGGATCGTCTAAGGGCCATAGGTGTTTCCACATCTTCTCCAATATCAAATACAAAGTAGTGTGTGGGGAAGGTAAAAATATCAATTTGTACTTGCACATCCCTAACAATCTCCTTCGGTCGATAAATTGTTCTATCCCTAATTTTTTACTAAAGGTATAGCGCATCATATTAACACTCGCTCCCAAATATGTGAATGCCCTATCTATCTTAACTCCATTGATACTGCAAGGAATGTTAAAAAGCCTTAGATCCTCTTTTTTCTGTTCTATATTAGGGTTTTCTTTGACTATGTGCTCCTTAACCTTCTTTTGGTTTGATTCGCTTAAAGTGAGCCTTATTTGTAGATGTTCCGTTATATCATCAACATTGTTTAATTTAACCTCCTTAGAATTCCACATCACCTTACTTGAAATTGACTTCTACTGATCTAGAATAGGGTGTGGAAATTCAGGTCGAGGTTCTTCGATTGACTTAATTACGAGCTCACTTGGACCTGCAGATTGTGTATTGAAGAGGTGTGGTTTTTATTGACTTTCTTGTACTTGCTTTCAAGCTTCCTATACACATCCTCCATACCTCCAATTTAATCTGAAGTCCTATCCAACTTGGGCTCCATTAAGCTTGGTTTATCTTATTTGAAACTCAGTTGTCTTTAAGGTCTGAACTGTCCTCCAGTATTATTATTTCACAAGAAGTTAGGGTGATTCTTCCACCTAGGTTTATATGTGTTGGAATAGGGATTATTTCCCCCTCCCATATAATTAAATTGCTCTAGATCTTTATAAAGAAGCAGTCTACCATATCATAGTCCATCTGTCTATAAAGTTTACATTTTAGTTGCACAACTTTTACCGAAGTTGAGGACAAAGCCTTTATGTTGTTGAGCTATTGAGTTAAGTTTCACCTGCATCTTTGTCATTTGATCAACAGCTGCAATTCCTTTTTGGTCTCCAAAAGTAGTAAGCTGTCTACTCTACTCGTGCATTTATAGGTAGCTATTACTCATTATCTCCTCTATCATCTCTTCTGCTTCATCTACCATCTTTCTTACCAATGATCCTCCTGTAACTGTATCAATTTTGTCTTTCATATGTAGGATTACTCCATTATAGAATGTTTACAATAAGAACTCCTTAGGTAAGTTATGGTGTAGGCATTTTTTGTAAGTCCTTGTATCGTTCCCATGCTTCGTAGATCGATTCCCTGTCACTTTGCTAGAAGTTGGTAATCTCTTTAATATGCTTCGTGGTCTTAGTAAAGGGAAAATACTTGTCTAAAAGGGCACAAACTAGTTGATCCCAAGTGGTAGAGAGTGGTACTAGGCCTTTGCTCTATCTCTTAGGGTAAAAGGGAAAAGCCTAATTCTGACCACATCCTCTGAAATTTGATGGTACCGAAAGGTATTACAAATTTCAAGGAAATTTATTGTATGTGCATTGGAATCTTCATTCGTTAGTTCATAGAATTGCATGTTCTGCTGAAGTATGTTTAGAAGGGCTAGTTTAATTTCGAAAGAGGTTGCTTGTATAGGTGGCTTAGCTACTCCTTGGTTAGCTGCATTGAACCCTAGTCTCATGAAATCTATAAAGGTTCTTTGTTGATGTCCTTAACTCAATCTATAATCCAAAATTTTGCAATTTCCTCTTCTTCTTCATGCTGAGCTTTGCTAATTGATCATTTTGATCGAATGATATCTAGCTCTGAGGTTTCAACTGCATGACTAGAACTTCTCATAATTATATTCATGTAAGAACATAGATTCATAATTAGAAATAGAAATAAGGAATAGAAAATAAAAACAAACTAAAACACCTTAGACTAAAGAATCAGACTAATCGCTTCCAAGACAATGGAGCCAAAAACTTGATCAAATGTTTGTTGTGTATAAGGTTTAATTATTAACCCTTGATAATCTATAAGCACATGGTTCATTAGCGTAGTACCAAATTTGTCCATCCCATGAGGGGACAGTTAATATGATCCTTAAATATAAGCTAGAAACAATAACAAAATCCAAGATGCAACGAAACTAAAAATGAAAATTTAACTCAGTTGATCAAATTAAGAATTAATACGAATATACCAATTATTAAGCAATTCTAACTAAGACCTCCTAGATTTCAGAAAGACTAACTTAGGTCTTTAGAGAGCAAAATGGGTGAGTTAATGGATGTATTAGGTTCAAAATTCTCAATCTAAAAGGAAGGTCAAAGAAGAGAAGAAGAGAGTCAGAAGAGAATGGAGGCAAAGTTTGACCAAATTATGAAGAACCACGCTTCTTCCGTCCATAACTTAGAGGTAAAGGTAGGTCAAGTTGCTAATGCTTTGTCTTTTATGAATGTAGGAAGCTTATCAAGCAATACCTAGGCCAATCTAAAGGAACAACTCAAGGCGACCACAGTTAGAAGTGACAAGCAATTGCAGGAGCCAAGTGTGCAAAATGATATCCAACAAAAGGAGAAAGGTAAAGGCAAAGAGATTAAAAAAAAAGAGAAGTTAGAAGAGAAAGAAGAAGAGAAGGCATATATGCCACCATAGCCCTACAAACCTAAGATCCCATATCAGCAGAGCATGAGACAACATCAAGTAGACACCTAATTATCCAAATTCTTGGAGAAGTTAAAGAAGCTTCAGATTAATTTCTCATTGTTGGAGGCATTGGAGTGTATGACAAAGTATGTAAGGTGTCTTGAGGACATATTGATGCACAAACACACTTGGGAGGACAATCAGATGATGACATTGATAGAGAACTATAGTTCGATCATCGTAAGCACAATGCCTTCAAAATTACAAGATCTAGGGAGTTTTACTATTCCATGTGTTGTTGATGATTTTGAATTTTCTAAATGCTTAGGTGATTTAGGCGTAAGTATTAATTTGATGCCTTTGTCTATTTTTAGGAAATTGGGGCTAGAAGACTTCAAACCAACATCTATGCTTATCCAACTTGTGGATCAATCCATTAAGAAGCCAAATGGGGTAGTAGAAGATGTTCTGATAAAAGTGGATAAATTTATAATTCCTGGCGATTTAGTTGTGTTGGATTTTGAAGAAGATAGGAATTGTCCATTTTATTTTAGGTAGGCCTTTTATGAATACTGGTAGGGTCTGGTTTTGAGAATTGATGATGAGCAAGTTGAATTCAATATGACTAAATCTTTGAAAAAGCCAGTGCATAAAAGCCAGTATTCAATATGAATACTGGAAAGTGCATGTACAAAGATTGACGTATGGATAATAGTGATGGAGAATGAAAAAGTTAAAAAGTTTTCCACTGCGACCATCATAGGTTGGAGAGTGTGCATCGACTATTGGAAACACAATTTAGCCACCAAGAAAGACCATTTTCCGTTACCTTTTGTGGAACAAATGATTGAGAAGCTAGCTAGCCATGTTTTTTATTGTTTTCCTGATGGATATTCAGGGTATAATAATGTGTTCATACACCCAAAGGACTAAGAGAATACTATTTTCACTTATCCTTATAGGACTTTTGCTTACAGGAGGATGTCTTTTGGTTTATGCAATACAGTAGCCACATTCCAAAAGCGCAGGATGGTCAACTTTTCAGATATGAATGAAGACTTCATAGAGGTATTTATGGATGACTTCTGTATTTTGGAGTGTTTTTTATCATTGCTTATTTAATTTAGATAGAGTGATACAGAGATGCCAGGAGTCTCATTTAGTCTTGAATTAGGAGAAGTGTCATTTCATGGTCTAAGACGGAGTTGTTTTGGACTATAATATCTTGTGCAGGGGAACTAAAGTAAATTGACATGAGACTAAAGTGATTAAGAAACCCCCACCTCCTAGCATCATCAGGGGCATTTGAGCATTCCTTGGTCATGCAGGGTTCTATAGATGGTTCATTAAGGACTTTTCTCTTATTGTTAGACCATTGACTCACTTGTTAGTTAAAGACATGCCTTTTGTGATTGATGATGATTGTTTAAATGCTTTTAATATGTTAAAGAAGGTACTTATAACAACACCTATTTTGATCTCATTATATTGGTCACTTCCCTTCGAGATCATATGTGATGCAAGCGGCTATGCCATTGGTTATGTACTTAAACAGTGCAAGGAGAAAAGGCTACATGCAATTTACTATGCTAACAAGACCTTAACAGGAGCACAATTAAACTATTGTTTAGAAGGAGTTGCTTGTAGTGGTATTTTTATGTGAAAAATTTCGTTCTTATCTTTTGAGCTCACAATTTATTGCTTTTATAGATCATGTGGTATTATGTTATCTCTTTGCAAAGAAGGATGTCACGGCTAGGCTCACCCAATTGGTGCTTCTGCTCCAAGAATTCAGCTTTGCAATTAAGGATAAGAAAGGAGTAGAAAATGTTGTAGCAAACTACCTATCAAAACTTAAAAGGGTAGAAAATGAAGAGGAAAAGGAAATCGAAGAGTGTTTTCCTGACAAGGCCTTAATGATGGTAGAAAATCCTTTTCTTCTTTAGTTTATAGATATTGCCAATTATCTCTCAGATGGTATTCTTCCCCCTAATATGTCACATCAAAAAAGGAAGCGTTTCTTATTTCAATGTTCTAGCTATATTTGGGATGAACCTGTGTTATATAAAATACATGCTGACAATTTGATTTGCAGGTGTGCTCTTGAAGATGAAATGCTTGAAGTTTTGAATCAGTGTCATAGTTCAGTTTTTGCTGGACACTATGGAGCGAATGAGATGGCTGCTCGTATTTCAAAGTGTGGATTCTACTAGCCAAACTTGTTCAAGGAAGCCTAAGATTTTGTAATGCATTATGATAGGTGCCAAAGAGTGGGCAACATTTTGAAGAGAGGTGAGATGCCACTTTCAAACATCATAAAGGTGGAGATATTTAATGTGTGGGGCTTGGATTTCATGGGATCATTCCCATCTTCCCTAGGTAACTCTTATATAGTAGTTGGAGTTGATTATATGTTTAAGTGGGTCGAAGTAATAGCTACTCCAACAAATGATGACAAAGTGGTGCAATGGTTGATCAAGAAGATCTTTACTAGAATTGGGGTGCTTTGAGCTATCATTAGTGATGGAGGGAGACATTTTTGCAACAAACCCTTTGAGGCTCTTATAAGGAGATATAATGTCCACCATAGAGTGGCAACCCCTTACTACCCAAAAATGAGTGGCCAAGTGGAGGTGGTGAATAGAGAGTTAAAGAAGATTTAGGAGAAAGTAGTGAACACTTTGAGAAAAGATTGGGCCTTAAAGCTAGATGATACATTGTGGGGTTACAGGACGACTTTCAAAACTCCTATAGGTACAACACCATATCGATTTATGTATCGAAAGCCTTGCCATTTATCATTAAAGTTAGAGTATAGAGCCTATTGGGCAATTAGAAAATTGAACATGGATTGGAAGCTAGTGGGTAAGAAGAGATTGTTACAAATCGATTAATTGGAAGAGCTAAGGTATGATGCATATGAAAATACCAAGTTGTATAAAGAAAGGGCTAAGAAATGGCATGATTCCCACATCAGGAAGAAGTAATTCAAGAGTGGAGACTTAGTCCTTTTGTTCAATTCACAACTTCAGTTATTTCCCTAAAAGTTCAAGTCAAGATGGAGTGGCCTCTTTATGGTTACTCAAATGTTTGCCTATGGAGCTTTCGAGTTAGAAAATGATAAGGGTGAAACCTTTAAAGTTAATGGGCATAAGTGCAAGCTATACGTTGAAGGGCCATTCTCACAACAAATGGAAGTACTTTCTTTCCTTTCACTCACTCTTTCATGATTTCATATGGAATGGTCAAGGTAATAACCTTAACATAGAATGCTTGTCTTTCATTTGCTTGTCTTTATGTTGGTGTGGTTTTGCTTTGATTTGATAGTGCTTAGTTTGGTTTTGATTAGGTTTTAACTTGTTTTGCCCTTTGATCTCTTGTTGTTTAGGTGCTTAATGATTTGTTTTGAGGTTACTTAAAGGTTTATTGTGCATCATAGCTTGTTGGAGGACTAAAGGAAGAGAGGAAAAATGCGCCACCTCTATCACCCCCACCACCGTGAGCCCATCTTGCCCTTAATCACTTATATTATTCTTCTTATGTTTTATTTTTGTGTTGTTTATTGGTTTTGGGTGTTCTCCTTTTTACATTGAGTACAATGCGTTGTTCAAGTGTAGAGAGGTAGTCTTTGCATTTTTATATGTCATTTAGGATATATGTTAGGATGTTAGTATTAAGTGTGTCATTTCCCTTGCATTTGAATCTTTGTCATGAATGTGCTGCCATGAAATTCTATCATGCCAGTTGGAATGAAATTAAATATATACATGAACTCAAACTAGGCTACTTGAGTGGAGAGTGAACCATATGGAGTGATGAAAGTAGTTGGCTGTATAAGCCTACTCAGAGCTTGACACTTGAGCAATAAGGTAGTGTATAGAAGCATAATGGATTTTCATTTGAGTCTATGTGAGAAATTAAGCTTTTATGACTCCATTTTATAGTCATTTCATTTCCTTATTTGTTTGATGCTTCCTTAGGAAATTACCTTCAGAAGTTGCTTTAAATCAGTTTAAATCTACAGGATGCATGCTAAATAGAAATGATTAACTCCTTTTTGTTTTAACCCTTGGCTTAAATGACCTACCTTTTTTATCATCCCTTGGTAGCATCGTTGAGCCTTTAACCTTTTTTTAAGTGAAATCACCTTATTTTAAAACCCATAAACCCCATTAGCTTGTCCAATCACAAGTTAATAGAATGCCAAGTGATACTTTAGTTTGGGATTTTTTCGCTACAATTTTTTTCCTTTCTGAGATGCTTTGAGTAGACTTTAGTACTTCTATTCCTAAAGCACATTGCATATAGTTCTTTTCTATTCATTGTTTCTTTATTATGATAAAAAAAAGATAAAAGAACAAAATCAAATAATAATAAAAGAAAAGAAAGAAAAGAAAAAGGAATAAAAGGTAGTAGCATCAATAAGTGCGGAGTAGTAGTCATATCCATTTGCATATCTCAGAAGTTTATCTTTGTCATTCCTTTGTATACTTAGTACTTTATAAATGCTTATGATAAACTTTAAAGCCTTTTTGACCCACCTTAACCCTAGACACATTATAACTCAAAACAAAATCCTTTTGATTTATTTTAGCATGTAATCATTGTAGAGGAGAATTGGTGTATTAATAAGCCTACGATAATGTGGTTTCCTATAGGACGTTTGAGCAAAACAGTAACTATCAAACACTTGAAAGAAATGAATGAAATCCATAAGGAAGGTCTATCTGAGTTTATACTTATCTTTGAGAGATGGTTTTATAAATTGTTTACTTATGTGCATTAATGAAAATTAGTCATTATGTGTGTAGTAGCTTTGACATTTGAGTTGGCCAAAGTTTAAGGGAATTCATGCTTTAATATTTGCAAAAATGAAGTGATAAAATTTTACTTGTTGTATTTGATTTTTGTTTAAGAACAAGCAAAAGTTTAAGTTTGGTGATGTTGATATTTGTAGATTAGTGGGTAGTTTGATGTACGTTTAGTTTTAATTTGATCATTTAGTATGTGCTTAGGATATAATTGTGCTGGTTTGATAAATAATTATGTTTTACGTGTTTTATAGGTTAGAGCGTGCTTTCTAGCTTCAATGTTGTGTATTTGAGGTGCCTTGATAAGTTTGCTACTATTTTAGGGTCAATATCGAAGAATAGAGGAGTTTCGAGGGAACATAGGCCATAACACAGGCCCATGATTGTGACAGGCAGGCCACAATCATTACAGAAGCACTAGGATTGGCCCACGATTAGGGCCCGCATGCCACGACAGTGACAGAAAGCTTACTCAAGGGTGACAATTGTGGTTAGTGTCAAGACATACAAGAGTATACTTCCAGACTAAAGTTTTTTCAAGGAATTTTTGGTCTTTTCAACCCTAAAAAGACCATAGGTTACCCTAAATAGAAAAACCCCTAGGCCTTCCTGACAGATACACATATACAAGTTTATGGAGAATATGGATATGGTTGGACTTATTTCTATTATAAGTGGATGAAATTACTGCAGAGATTAATTTTAAACTACTTGTGGAACCCCTACTTTGTTGTTTTGAATGAATGAACGGTTATGATAAATGTTGTGCTTAAACCTTACAATATATTGAGAAATTGAGTTGAGAAAACTGTGTGAGGCTATATAATGAGAGTTGGCACCCTATAGATCTACATTTATCAAGTTAATTGATTAGTTAGAGAGAGATCTTGACTAATTAGTTGATTACTCATAGGACAGCTTTATAACTAGTTAAATTGGTGAGTTGATTTTGTAGATTGAGCCCTAGTCAATTCCATTTAATTTGGCTAGGGACATTTGATATCACTTTGAGATAGGGTGATTGAAACATTAGGACATATTAGGTGAGGCATAATTCAATCAACAACATAGGAGGGAGATAAGATGTTAGAGAAGTGCTCTAAAGATAATCACCTTAGCACTTATTGTACAAATCATTTTAGGATTAATAAAAAGCATTTTTCATTATTTCAATGTTCATACATTTATGGATTTGATGTTGATCTTAAATTGATTTAATGAAGTCCTTGATACAAAACATAGCATGGAGGAAATCATGATGAGATCATGACAATGAGATTCCTATCATGTGTAATTATGTTAATATCTAAACTTTCCCTAGTCATAGGATTAATGAGATGGGATATCATTAATCCCACCATCTTATTAATCCGAATGAATTATCTCATGTTGTACTCCTTGATTAAATCAAACAGTAGATCTTATAAGCTATAGATATTAGATGTTTAGAGTAAACATGTGGATGCTTACTAAAGGTAGTAAGTATATTGGATTGGTTTACTATGAGGCAATCATATGGATATTTTAATCCAGTGTCAATGATAGTCTCATCATAGCAATGGTTCAAGTATCCTTTGATATGAGATGCTCAAGTATATCTCGAAAATTGATCTTATGTTTTGACTCCATTCATCGATGTCTTTGAAGGATTACTCATAGGGTGGTGTTTGGGTATAGCTTGAGGTATTCTGAGATAATTGAGTAGACAATAAAGGATTCATCATTCCTTACAGGAGGAGATGGTAGCCACAACCTCTTATTGGGGTCAATACTTGGGATTCTTTGGCCAGAGCAGATATGTATCAAGACGAGAGTCTTCAAAGATACATAGAGTAATAAGATCCTAAGGACAAGATCTAACAACATTTGGACTAGATATGATATAGTCAGTCTAGTGGGAGTTGATACTTTGACCATACTTTGAACTAAATGGGGTATATATGGTGAAAAGACAAATTTCATGGAAACATTGCATATGGAAGGGTTTATAATCAAACCACTGACTTTCTTGTCAATTGGGGGTCATGACGTGTTGCTAGATACCACTTTTGACTTACTTGAATTAAGTGTTAATTCAAATGGCCAGCATAGCTGGTAATCTAATGGGGTTACACAGATAGGAGATCTAAAGGATAAGTAAAATGGTCTTGAATGGTAATTCAAGATATGAGAGAGTGTTTTGGGATTGTATCACAATGTGATCGTGGTTGCATGGAATGGATTAGAAAAAAATGTTGTTGGCTTCCATTAATGCATGCCATTCATGGTCATTAACTTCCTATAACTTCCATTAATGCATGTTATTCATGGTCATTAACTTCCCATAACTTCTATAGTCATTTATAGCAATGCTAAACCCTATTAGTTGGGTTATATTTTGAATGTGTGGCTGTGTGAGAAATGTTGATGGTTCTGGGAAGGTTTTTCCAAAGCTTCAAGGCTACAAAGACTAGAGTAGAGACTGATTAGTTACAAGTCTTGGAGGAATAGGTTGTGCATTCTGCATTATGCAAAAGTCTTGTACTGTTCAAGGAAAAGATGGCTTTAGTGAAAGAGTGATTTAAGCAAGCCATATCAGTATCCCAAATGATGAGATGTTACAAGAGGGCAATAATGATAGGAGTATGTCTGTCGGTCTTCTAATTGGAAGGACGACACTACAAGGCAGTATTATGTGTGGTCTTGTATAGTGGTAATCCTTGTGTAAAACATTGATGTACTTGTACTCAGTTTAGGTAACATTATGACTACTTGGGTTAGTTGGTTTTAATCTTGGTATTTGTTTGAGATCTGATGTTGAGCAATCTCTAGCCATGTACATAAACTCTTAATTCTTGATTTATAATATTGCTGATTTATCAACATCAAAAAAATTCCATTAATGCATGTTATTCATGACCATTAACTTCCCATAACTTTCCATTAGTAATGGGGGTTATGGAAGCCCAAATGGTAGAGAAAATTGACATGATTTTCCTGCGTCTTGTGTAAGACACAGATGAAAAAGAAAGGTTATTTTTCATAAACACACACTTTTTATCTCTAACTCTCTCAAGAGTTCTTATATTTGCTAGCAAAAAGAAAGAATTCTAGCCATCTCTTAATGAGATTCCCTCCTTCTATCTTTATGTAGACTATCATTAGATCACATTGATCATTATGGTCTACGATAACACAACGCGAAGAAGATTAAAGAAGAAAGGAGATTGTCAGAAAGGTATGCAAACAACTACATTTCATGTTTTTGTTTCTCTATATCTATATGCATAAGTAGATCTGGTTTTTAAGGTTTCATTTTATTTCTATTGCATATATTTAATATATATTATGTATGAGATGAATGATCAGAACCTAATAGTGGTACTAGAGCCATCTTGTGCCTTCTTAGATGTAGAATACATGAAATGTGAAAACTGTTTACATAGTTGTAACAGCTTAGGGTCCTGTAACGTAACATCCCGTTCCCATTATTAGGGTTAAAATTGAAAATACTGTACATGAGAACTAGTAAGGAGACAATAGAGAAATGCACTTCATGCTCTTGCATAATATAGCATTCATACATGTGAATTTGATCATTGCACAAATTAGAATAATTTGTGCACGTACTCACTTGACATTTTTTGATTATAAATGATTGATTTAATGTGATTATGAAATAAATAGTGATAATTTTGTTCTAAAAATTGACTCAGTGAATTAAATTATCGATTTAGAGTTTTTGGAGAAATTTGAGAATTTTTTGAAGTTATGAGTAATTTTTGGACTAAGAAAAATATCAAGTGGCAAGATAATTATTCAATCATAGTAGAAATAAATACCAAATGGTAGTAGAATTACTGAAAAATGAAATTGGGATTTAATGACAATATTCATTGGAATTTGGGAGACACTTGGACTAGAAATTGGAGACAAATGGATTTGTTAATAAATAGGATCCATTAGGAACCATAGGATGGTGACATGTGGCAAGTGACAAGTGTCACTTGCCATGCCACATATCCATCCACAAATTTATCAATTGCAAAACAAGTTTAGTTGTCATTCATTTTGGCCAAAGCACATTTTCTTCTCCTTCTCTCAACTTTTTTCCTTCATTTTATTCATTCTTCTTCACCACCATCTATGACACTCTCTTCTCTTCAACCATTAATGTTAAGCTTTGTTATTTGCTTCACATTGCCACTCCATATATTAGTGCCTTCACTTTGTTGATAAAAGCCCAACCTTTCCTCCATAAAATGGTGATGAACTAATGGTGCATGGAAAAGCTAGGGTTAGATGATTTTTGAAGATATTGGAGTAAACAAGTAAGTATCATGTTATTGCTCTTTTTGGTTTGTAAATGAAACTTATTGATATTAGGTTTGGCTTAAATGTGCATAAAATGGTATATGTATATGTGTTGGAAGTTAATGAGAGGTATGTTCATGTCTTGCTTTTATGTGTATGTTGATTAATGATTCAAATTAATGTAGAGATAATTTAGAGTTAGAATGAGTCCAAAAATGAAGTTGAAAGAAGTGCAGAAAATTGATTTAGGAATGAATGATATATGTTCTGTTTTTCGGTTAGTGATCAAACATAGATCATAAATTGTTGTGAACGATATTGAGTTGAAGTGGGAGTAGGAATAAAGAGGAAATGATGAGGATATAAGTTAGAAAAGATAGAAAAAGTAAAAGAGATGAACTAAGATGGGAAAGAAGTTAAATGTGTGCTGAAATATGCTAGATGGAGTGTTTTACTAAACAAGCATCGGTTATTTGGTCATACCTTGATTCTTTGAAATCGAAATGGAAGTAGTTTCAATTTATATTAAACTAGAGAAAAATGGCTACAATTGTTTTGAAGGAACCAAATTTTGATTATGTCTTTAAGAATCTTGCAATTTGGCTTGAAGTAGAGAATTGTGTTAAGTGGAGGTATGGGAATAGTATGTAGTATTTTGACTATAACGTACATGATACTAACCAAAATGCATGAATGTGATGTTATTAGAAACTTAGGACATAGAGGAACATTTGATTATAAGAAAGTGTTGCCTAAAAGCCTCATTGTCCAGGTCAAAATGGTCATACAAAACTGACCTAAAAATCTGATAAGAGAAAAACAGAGAAAACTTCAGGAATGCTGAGAAATTGTTTTTGTCAAGATTGTGGCAGGGGATGTCACGATGGTGGGCAGTGATTTTTCATGGTAATGTGGTGACTATTCAATGGTTGAACCAATTAAGGATGAGGTATATAATTATGATGTCTTTGGACTTAATTGAGACTTAAAAAGGAACATAATGATGTGGGACAAGTTGGTTAAATATGGGCTAAGTTTTGATTGATTTTGATGTTACACCTTTAATGAAAAGCATGTTTTATGCTAATGCATCTAAACATGAATTGATTAGAGTGGTAAATGAGGACATAACATAATGAATGAATTGGTTATGCATTATGAATAAAACATAGTAAGCAAGGAGATTAGATTTCATGAATAATGAGAATGAGTTAGAAATATTGAATGAAATGAGTTGAGGATTAGAGAGGTCAATGCAATAAATGGGTAGTGTAATTAACACGAAATGAAATTACATTAATGTGTATGAATCATGGGAGAATTGGTATGAAATTGGAGTTGTGATATGTGCTGAATTCGGATGACTGAAGGAAGAAAAATGCGCACGATTGTGGCCTTTACAACACGATTGTGACCTGACGAAAATAGTTTCTGTCACGATTGTGGCCTTTACTGAATGATCATGGCTAGTTCTAAAATGTTTCTATCATGATCATGGCAAGGACACCACAATTATGGCCAGACCTAAAGAGAAAAAAGAGTGGTCTTTTGAATGAAGTTTGAACTAATCAATGCTAAGGTGCTTCCATATGAGGTAATTAGACTTGAATGAGATCTTAAGTAAACCTAATGAATGACGAATGAGGTAAGTAAAGCAAGTGCTTTTGCTATTAAAGAATGATGGAAAGATGTTAATTGATTATGAAATGTCAATAAAGGAAATTTACTCGGGGTTATCAATATGAGCTTGCATTATACATTACACATATACATATGTGTATAATTGAAGGTTTATGAAATAATGCAATAAATAATGTGTGTACAATACATATATTGCAAAATGTTGTTATAAAGGATAGAAAATCAACATCCAATTGTTTCAGGTCAAGGAAGCTAATGCTAATTTGGAGCATACGGTGGGTCGACCTAAATGGTCTTACTTTAAAATGATTGTTCTGTTTAAATTTTTGTATTGATTTATTTTGATGTGAATGTGCTTGTGATAATTCCGGACTTTCATAGTCCAAGGAGTTTGATAAATGTGAACATATTGGAAGTGCTTCCTTGAATGTGAATGAGAAAGAAATAAGTGTTCGCAACTAAATTGTTGAATGCCGGATATCAATCTAATGAGGAATGAGAAATGTGAATGTGTTGAATCTGGACAATAATTGTCCTTGTATAATGCATGAATAAAACATTGGAAGTACTACTTGAATGTGAATTGGATGGAATAAATGTTTCTCACTGTGAATATTGAATGTCGGACATCAATCCGATGATAAATGAGAAATGTGAATGTGAAATTGAATACAAGCAATTGACTATATATATGAATGTGATGCATTTTGATACGTGAATGCATGAACGAGCGCATGAACAAATAAAGGTTGTTGAGACCTGAGTAGCCACCGAAAAAGAGCTTAAAGCACAGACATCTATGGTAAGAGCCTACAGCTTGATTTGTAAGATAGAGTTCGATATCCACAATGGATATGATACAGAATGATGGAGCTCAGTACCCACAAATAGATACGAGACAAATTGATAGACAATAGTAGCAAGAAATCTTCTTTCGAAGAAGACTTCCACAGAATTAGGTCAAGTAGACCAAATGGTTTACTTCTAAGAATGAATGATTATTGAACAAATTAGAAGTGAATATTGGAGTCAAATAGATATGAGACTTAGTGGCCAAAAAAAAAATGAATATATTGTAAAGAGTCCATGTGTTGAATCTGTTATAAAGTATCCAACTATGTTATTGGATTTTTGAATTGGAGATAATACTATTGTTATTGCAAAAGGAACTCAGATTCACAATGTGCTCTATATTCATATATCCAGAAGATATAAATTTAGATTTTGAAGGTTATGTCCTGAAAATTGAGACGTGGGAATAAATTGAAATGTGTGGAGGAATTATCATAAATAAACGAACATTAGAATAAGTCGATAAGAAAACAAGGTCGAATGAATAGGGAAAGTCAATTGAGAGACTGTGAAAAACATGAAATAATATTACTTCATTTGAGAAATTAGTTACTTAAGAATTTTGAGAGCTATTTATGGGAAAATTAAATTACAGCGATGCCTTTGTGGGTTGATAATTGCCCCAGACAACAGCCATGGCATTAATGAATAAAATGTTCTAGTTTTTTTTTAATCGATTAGTGACTGTGATCATGAATGATAAATGGAATTTATTCAAAAAGTTGAGAAGAACAATTTGAATACTTGAGGTTAGCCTTACTTATTATGAAGGAAAAAAATTATATGCCAAGTTTAATAGGAGTGAATCTTAGCTTGATTAAGTAATATGTTAGATTATATAGTATCTGAACATGGCATATTGGTTAACCTAAAGAAAGTAGAGGTAATGATGAGGTTAGAAACTTTTGAGGAAAAATATGTCGTTCAGATGGATAAATGAATGTGAAAGGAATTTTGAGGAATTAAAAAGATCGTTTGATTATAACATCGATGTTAATTATTCCGTCTAGATTGGAGATTTTGTAAAATATAGTGAAGTTTCACATTTGGAAAATATGTTGTATTCTAATGCAGCATAGTAAAATGATTATATATGTATTGTGACTATTAAAGTCTTAGGAGTTAAAATGTTCTGTACCTGATTTAGAACTTGCTGCAGTAATAATTACTTTGAAAAATTTTTGAGACACTATATATAGGGTGAAACATTCTAAATATATATATATTTATATAGATCATCAAAGTTGAGGAAATTTTTGAATTTAAAAGAGTTAAGTGTGAGATCGAGACAATAAATAGAATTGTTTAAAGAATATGATTATACAAATGAGTATTATCTGGTAAAGCTAGTGTGGTATCTGATGCATTGAACAAAAAATCCAATAGTAGTGTAGCATGAATTTGGATAAAGAGGTCACTAAACCTAGTGCACTAAAGAACATAGAATGTTGAGTTGAATTTTAAGCAAACTAAAGTATTATTAGCTCAATTGAATTTAAGAGTTTTACATGAAAGGATAAGCGAAGCCTTAATTAAGGATTCAAAAATTGTGAAATCATATGGAGAAACTAAAAATGAATTCGAATTGTGAGTCGAATTGGGAAAAAGGAGACATTGTGATTGAAGTAAGGATTATATATACCAGATATAAATGATTGAGAAAAGAAATTTACAAGAAGCATACATAGCAACTAATATTATACACCCTGATAGTTATTGCTCATATAATATTTAGTAGCCAAGGATGAAGAAACAAGCGATTGAAGGTGTGATTGAATGTTTAATTTTCCAATAGTTTTAACTACTGGAAATATATTCGGAGCTTATATTTTGGAGTTTTGAGAAATATGAGATCAATATATAGTTCTGATTGAATTTGACAGTAATAATCATTGTCAATGTAGTCTTAGTATAACCATTCACTGTATAATTGACGGTTGAATTTGAAAGTGTAAGAGGCATATACGATAGAATGAGTCATCTACCTTTATAGGGAGATGAAAAACGCCTAAGGATAGTTAAAGGCTAGAATTGATTTGAGATGTTATTGATAAATGAAATTAATCTATAGTAGAAATTAAGTGATTCAAGAAAGACGAACAGGTTAGTTAGATCAACACCAAAGTTATGAAATAAAAAGAGATAGATAAAGTGTTTCTGAAAAGTACCACCTTGGCTAGGTGTGCTTAAGTTCGTTAAAAAAGGGAACTAAGCCTGAATTGTATTAGTCCATATGAAGTTATCGAGAGTATAGAACCATTGAATTACGTTTGTCTCACCAGCGTAGATACATTAGTTCCACACTGTGTTATATGAGTATGTTAAGAAATATTGATATGATTTGATGTAGATGTATTATCGGTACAGGAAGTGAAACTTGTGAGAAATATGAGATATATTGAGGCATCAGTTAAGAGAGAAGGATATCTGAATAAGTAATTGAAAGACCAAGTGATTCCATTGACTTTAATCAACTGGAAGGAAAGTTATGAAGTTAAATGGGAAACAGAGGAAACACTACCCCTGCCTTTGTTTTGATGATTCAGGCAACAATTTCGAGGAAGAAATTTATTAAGGGGAGAGAATTGTAACATCCCATTCCCATTATTAGGGTTAGAGTCGGAAATACCATACATGAGAACTGGTAATGAGACAATAAAGAAATGCACTTTATGGTCATTTATAATATAGCATGCACACACTGAATTTGATCATTACACACATTACAATAATTTGTTCATGCACTCATTTGACATTTTCTGGGTATAAATAATTGATTTAATGTGATTATGATATGGATAGTGGTAATTTTGTTCTGAAAATTGATTCAATGAATTAAATTATCAATTTAGAATTTTTGGAGAAAGAAATTGATTCAATGAAAGAAATGCAGAAAATTGATTTAGGAATGAATGTTATGTGTTTTGTTTTTGGGTTAGTGATCAAAAATAGATCATAAATTGTTGTATACGATATTGGTTGAAGTGGAAGTAGGAATAAAGAGGAAATGAAGAGGATATCAGTCAGAAAAGATAGACTAAGTAAAAGAGATGAACTAAGATGGGAATGAAGTTAAATGTGTGTTGAAATATGCCAGATGGAGTGTCTTACTGAACATGCATCGGTGGCCATACCTTGATTTTTAGAAATTGAAATGGGATGAGATTAAATTTAGATTAAACTGGAGACACGTGGCTACAATTGTTATGAAGGGACCGAAATTTGATTATGTCCTTAAGAATATTGAAATTTGGCTTGAAGTAGAGAATTATGTTCAGTGGAGGTATGGGAATAGTCTATAGTATTTTGACTATAATATGCATGATACTAATCCAAAAATGCATGAATTTTATGTTATTAGAAACTTAAGACATAGAGGAACATCTGATTAGAAGAAAATGTTGCCTAAAAACCTCATTGTCTAGGTCAAAATGGTTATACAAAACTAACTTAAAAATTTGTCAAGAGAAAACTGAGAAAACTGCAGGAATATTGCGAAATTGATTTTTTCACGATCGTGGTAGGGGATGTCACGATCGTGGGCAGTGATTTTTCATGGTAATATGGTGATTATGCAATGGTTGAACCAATTAAGGATGAGGTATATAATTATGATGTCTTTGGGCTTAATTGGGACTTAAAAAGGAACATAATGATGTGGGAAATGTTAGTTAAATGTGAGCTAAACTTTGATTGATTTTGATGTTATACGTTTAAGGAAAAGCATGTTTGTTGCTAATGCATCTAGATATGAAATGTTTAGATTTTTAATTTAGGATATAACATAATGAGTGAATTTGTTAATGCATTATGAATAAGACATAGTGAGTAAGGAGATTGGATTCATGAATGATGAGATTGAGTTGGAATTGTTGAATGAAATGAGTTGAGCATTAGAGAGGTTAATGCAATAAATGGGCAATGTAATTAGCATGGAATGAAATTGCGTTAATGTGTATCAATTATAGGAAAATTCGTATGAAATTGGAGTTGTCATATGTGTTGAATTCAGATGAATGAAGGAAGAAAAATGTAGGTCACGATCGTGGCCCTTACAATACGATCGTGACCTGACAAAAATAGTTTCTGTCACGATTGTGGCCTTTACTGAACAATCATGGCTAGCTACAAAATGTTTCTATCATGATCATAGTAGGGACACCACAATCGTGGCCAGACCTAAAGATAAAAAAGAGTGGTCTTTTGAGTGAAGTCAGAACCAATCAATGCTAGGGTGCTTCCATATGAGGTAATCAGACTTGAATCAGATCTTAAGTAAACGTAGCGAATGATGATTGAGATGAGAAAGGCAAGTAAAGTTCTTTTGATATAAAGAATGATAGAAAGATGTTAATTGATTATTAACTGTGGATAAAGGAAATGTACTCGAGATTGTCAATATAAGCATGCATTATACATTACACATATACATACGTGTATAATTGAAGTTTTATGAAATTGTGCAATAAATAATATGTGTGCAGTACATATATGCAAAAAAATTTTATACAGGATAGAACATCAGCATCTAGTCATTTCCAGATCAAGGAAGCTAATGCTAAATTAGAGCGTACTATGAGTCTACTTAAATGGTCTTACTTTAAAATGATTGCTCTATTTAAATTTCTGTATTGATTTATTTTGATTTGAATGTGATTATGAAAACTCTAGAGTTTAATAGTCTGAGGGGTTTGATAAATGTGCTACTTAAATTTGAATTGGATGCAATAAATGTTTCTCATTGTGAATGTTGAATGCCAGATATTGATCCAATGATAATGAGAAATGTGAAAGTGAAATTGAATACAAGCAACTGATTGTATATATGAATGTGATGCATTTTATTATATGAATGCATGAACTAGTAAAGGTTGTTATGACCTGAGTAGCCACCGAAAAAGAGCTTAAAGCTTAGACATCAGTGGTAAGAGCCTACGACTCGATTTATAAGATAGAGCTTGGTATCCACAACGGATGCGAGACAGAATGATAGAGCTTGGTATCTACAACAGATGCGAGACAAAATGATAGAGCTCTGTATCCACAATGGAATTGAGGCAGAATGATAGAGCCTAGTATCCATAATGGATACAAGATAGTGATGAGGGCACTTGGTCACAACAACAAATTAAGTGAATTTAAGTCTTATAGACACTTCATATACACATGAATTACATTATTTGAATGAATGAAATTGAAATGTGGAATCACGTTGATTTAAAAATGCGAAAGTTCATGATAAAAGGATAGAGGTCGGGATCAGTTGGAGTCTACATACGTTTTTCTGTTATTTTTGTTGTAAAGAATGTATTCCGCAATTATTGTACACTTTTTTATATGAATAATTTTATTATATAATGATTTTATGACTAAAAGTGTTTCGAAATTAAAAAGGGTCCAAATGATGATAGAAATTCTACAACGTGTATATTGTTTGTGATAATTGTGATTGAAATTGATAATGTTTTAAATAAAATAGGCCATTGATGATTATTGGTTTTCCAAAATATACGTGTAATATTTGAAAAAAATTTTTGCAATCAGTTTTGTTTGATTGCTCTAGCACACCGCTTTCACAAGGTGTGTGTCCGAATATCCTCGGGATGTACAGATACATGCTCGGTGGAAGTGGGGTGCCACATGTAATGTTTTGTTCGAAATTAATTATATAAAATGTTTTTCACGATTTTTTGACCAGTCTGTTCATAAGCTATATTTGAATGATTCGGTGTGATTGAAAATATTTTTAATATGATTACAATATTTAATTTCGACTTTACAAGAACATGCATGATATCTATCTTTCTGTTGGGCATATGATGTCTATTGGCTAAACTAATGAGGTTACACGTAATTTCATGGAATTTGATTATGAAAAAATTATATAAATATATTTGGGATTTTTTATGCCTCTACAATTTTTGTAGAATTATTTAAAATGATTTAATAATTTTATCAAACAAATTTCCAAATCTGGACAGTTTTCCAGAAATTAGAGGATATGTTTTATTTGATGTTTTTGTATGTTTATATTTTGTTTCTAAAACCTTAAAAATATTTTTATGTGATAAAAATGTGTCAATTTGATATTTTATGCATGCCCAAATGATTTTTCTCGAAATTTGATTTCCAAAAAATTTTAAATCATATTTGTGATTTTTGGTGTCTTATGGCCCAAATGATTTTTCTCGAAATTTGATTTCCAAAAAATTTTAGATATCATATTTGTCGTTTTTGTTGTCTTACCAGTGTTTCAGTGATTATAATAATTTTTTCGTGATTCCTAAATTATTTTGACCATCATGAAACAACCTAGAGATGCTTAGAATGATGATTTTATGTTCTGGAAATTTTTGGAAATTATAGAAATTAATTTTGAATTAATTTTAGTAAAGCAATAGATTTTCTAGAAAGACTATAAATTTTGACATGTATGACAAAATTGAAGTTGTTTAATTTTTCACATCAAATAATCGTTTTAAGGTAAATTAATTATTAATGAATTCAGGTTAATTAGATTAATATTAATTCCAATCTAAATAACATACAATAATAATTTTAGTCAATTTAGTGAAAGAAAGATAGTAAATCTAAGTGTTGGATTGGGTTTAAATCCAAGTGTTGGATTGGTCTTCCATGTTAGGATCCATACGATGTCACAACCAAAATGATGTGTTTATATATATGCATTAGAGAATACATGGTTACGAGAATGTGTAGGCTTGTATGATGGATGGTTATGGGCTTAGGCCCAATTTGATTGGGTAGTCCATATCATGCCATGTAGTTATAGTAACTATATCTATATATATGAGTTATATGTGACCATTTAAGTTAGATGAGACCTTAGTCATACCTTTCACTTAGAATATTAAAACTAACACTTTCCTTTAATGTGGCAAGATCCAAAGTCCTTTTATTGTTAGGGTTGTTGGGCAAACCCAAGCCTACTTTACATGGATATGTTCGAACCATGGAAATAGGATTTCTAGATTAATGGGTCAATTTTAACTAGAAGCATTGGTTTGTTGGGAAAACTCAAGATCAACGCAGATATAGGCAAATCTGGGTAGTGTACATTAGATGTACATATGTCAAGAGTTGATAGCTCAATCAGTATATGCACATCGACAGTTGATAGCATTAGATTTGACAGTTGCATTGGAGATGTAATTGGTAAGATCGATACATACCAGTTGAACTAAGCTGGCTTGTTGAGCAAACTCAAGGTCATTCTTAGGGATATTAGATATCGACTCACTAGGAGAATTTCTCTACGAGTTCTCTTAGATTTATACTGAGGGTTATGAGTTTGTGAAAATAGTGGGAGCCATAATGTGTTATTAAAGTCCTTATAGACATGCATTTAAGTACATTCTAATTTTTCTCTATTTGACGATAGGTTGCTAATGCCCGAGTCAATACTATGTGCATTAGTGTGAATGTAAGAACAATGATGGAAGCTAATAAGTTGACTGGACCAAACTTTCTTGACTGGCTTAGGAACTAGAGAATAGTTCTCAAGTTCGAGAAGCTTGATTATGTCTTGGAAGAACCACTTCCCAATCCCCCTACTACTGATGCTTTTGATGAAAATCAGAGGGCATATAGGAAGCATCTTAATGATAGTGAGATGGCTGGTCATATTATGCTAGCCACTATGTCACTAGAGCTGCAAAAGCAGCATGAGGCTATGGATGGTCATACCATAGTCTATCATCTTAGGGATCTCTTTGATGAGCAAACAAGTTCTAAAAGGTTTGAGACTTCGCGATTGCTCTGCCACTCTAAGATGGTTGAGGGGACATCTCTAGTGTAGTATATACTGAAGATGAATGGCTACATTGAGCAGTTGGCCTCCTTAGGTTTTCTTTTGGATTATGAATTAAGTATTGACTTAATTCTGACGAGTTTAAAAGATAGTTACTCACAATTTGTGCTTAACTATCAAATAAACAATATATCTAACACAATTCCTGAGCTGGTCAACATGCTCAAGGCAGTTGAGCCATCTGTCCATAAGCACAGGGTTGTGATGTTGGTGGACTCTTCTGGTTCGAAGAAAACAAATCAAAAGAAGAAGAAGTCCGTAAGGCCTAAAGGAGATGTCAAGAAAGCAAAGAAGACTACCTCAAAGGGAACTTGCTTCCATTGTGGCAACGATGGACACTAGAAGAGAAACTGCAAGGCCTATTTGGAGTTTTTTAAAGAGAAGAAGGCATCTGATGCCCCATCTACTTCAGGTATTTATGTTAATGATATTCATACTATTTATGATAATAATATATGGTTATTAGATACCAGTTGTGGCTCACATATTTGTAGTAAAATGAAGGGCCTCAAGAATAGTAGACAACTCAATAAGGGAGAGTCTAACCTGCGAGTAGGCAACGAAGCAAAAGTTGTTGCATTAGATGTAAGCACATATGTATTGACGCTTCCTAGTGGGGTTATATTAGAATTGGACAATTGCTTTTATACACCTACTTTGACTAAAAATGTAATGACTGTTTCTAGTCTTAATAAAGCTGGATTCCATTTAAGTTTCAGTACCAATGGTTGTTCAATATATTTGAATGGAATGTTATATGCTTTGGGTAAATTGTGCAATGGTATATACATCCATTTTATAATGGTATATACATATCGGATATGTCTAATCTGGTTCTAAATATCAATAATAACAAAAAATAAAATGAGATAATGTGAAATCGTCTTACTTATGGCATTGTCGCTTTGGCCATATAAGTGAGAGGTGCAAGTCTAAACTACACAAGTGTGGTAGTTTAGGTTCATTTGATTATGACTTGTATGGCACATACAAATCTTGTTTATTAGGCAAGACGACTATCTCTTCTAGGTATTAAAAGAGCTATCTCAGTAAGATGTAGTAGCTTGATTCGTTCCAAATCACCTCTTATTGCTTTGTCTAAAGAAGAGACAGGCCTACTATTTAAGCCTAGCATGAAACCATTCTTTCCTCTCTTTTTTTATCCTGTCACTTTAGCCATATATGTGAGAGATGCAAGTCTAAACTACACAAGTGTGGTAGTTTAGGTTCATTGATTATGACTCATATGGCATATGCGAATCTTACTTATTAGGAAAGATGACTAAGTTACCCTTTAAGGAAAAGGGTGAACAAACTAGTGGACTTTTAAAGCTATGACATATTGATGTATGTGGTCTGATGTCCATACATGCCAAAGGTGTTATTGTATACTTCATTACCTTTATCGACAATCATTCTTGATATGGGTATGTGTATCTTATGAGATACAAGTATGAAGCCTTTGAAAGGTTCAAAGAATTTAGAAATGAAGTTAAAAAATAACTTGGGAAAAGTATTAAATCACTTCAATCAGATCAAGGTGGTGAATACTTAAGCCAATAGTTTTTAGGTTATCTCATAGATAATGGAATATTGTCCCAGTGGACTCCACCTTACACACCACAACATAATGGTGTGGCTGAGAGGAGAAACAAAACCTTGTTAGACATGTTGAGGTTTATAATGGGTTTAGCGAATTTATAAAATCCTTTTAGGGCTATGCACTCGAAACTTTTGTTTATGTAATAAATAGAGTCTCATCCAAGTCAATTGATGTTACTCTATATGAGATATGGACTAACAATAAGTTATCCAGCTTATGTGAAATGGATTTAGTCAGATAAGCTTGAAGCTAAATCTAACAAGTGTCTGTTTGTAAGACATCCTAAGGAAACTATAGGATATCAGTTCTACCATGTTTTCAAACAAAAAGTGTTTGTTTCAAAACATGTTGTCATTTTAGAGAAAGAGTTCTTTGAAGAGAAGACAGTGGGAGAAAAATTGAACTTGTAGAAGTTCAAAATGCTCAAGTAGATGCAGATCAACTGCTTAGACCTGAGACAATTTTTCATGAAGATGAAATAATAGTTCAACCTTCTAACACACAAGAAGTTTACATGTCAGGTAGGATGTGTAATATTCCTGAGAGATACAGATTTCTCATTAGTGAACTTAGCAATGTCTTGCTCAGAGAAGATGATGAGCCTACTACCTATGAAGAGGTTCTAAAGAGTTTAAAATCTGACAAATGACTTCAAGTTATGAAATTCAAAATGGATTCCATATATGAAAACCAAGTATGGAATTTATTTAACCCACCCAAAGGGGTAAAAACCATAGGGTGCAAATGGGTTTTCAAGAAGAAAACTGACATAGAGTTAATGTAGTTACCCATAAAGCTAGGCTTATAGCTAAAGATTATTGTCAAAGGTAAGGTGTTGACTATGATGAAACGTTTAGCCAGTAGCTATGCTTAAATCTATTAGGATACTTTTAGACATTGATCATTATGATTATGAGATATGACAAATGGATGTGAAGATGACCTTCCTTAATGGAAACCCAACCGAGGATGTGTATATGACACAACCTAATGGTTTCAGATCCATAAAAGGAGAAAAAGTGTTCAAGCTTCAGAAATCCATTTATGGATTAAAGTAAACATACAAGAGTTGGAATATCTGATTTGATGAGACAATCAAAGAGTTTGGTTTCTCACAAACTTCAAATGAATCTTGTATGTATAAGAAGGTTAGTAGGAGTGCAATTGTGTTCCTTGTACCATAAGTAGATGGCATATTGCTAATAGGAAATGATGTCTCAATTCTACAATCAAAAAAAATTTGGTTAGCTAAGAACTTCTCCATCAAAGACGTTAAAGAAGCAACTTATATTTTGGAGATAAGGATCTATAAAGATAGATCTAAGAGGTTACATGGTCTTTCTCAGTCTACATACATAGACAAGATGCTAAAGAGGTTTAGTATGGAGCAATCCAAGATACGTTATTTGCCCATGGTATATGGGATTACACTCTCTAAATCTATATGTCCAAAGAAACAAGATGAGAGGACTTGCATGATTTTGATTTCTTATGCTTCAGCTATAGGATCAGTTATGTACATTATGTTATATAATAGACCCAATGTATCCTATGCTCTAAGTATTACGATGGGTGGCTTTTAAGAATATCCTTAAGTACCTAAGAATAACTAAAGACGTATTCTTGGTATGTGGAGAAGGTAATCTTGCAATAAGCGGGCATATTAACGCTAGTTTCCAATATGATAGGGATGAATCTAGATCCCAGACTTGATATATATTCACACTAAATGTTGGTGCAATTAGTTGAAAAAGTTTCAAACAAGAGATGACTGCTAATTTGATGACAAAGGCAAAGTACATTACAACTTCAAAAGTGACAAAGGAAGTGGTTTGGATCAAGAAGTTCATTATGGAACTTGGTGTGGTTCTGAGCATTACTAACCCAATGTAGTTGTATTGTGACAACAACGGGGCTATAGCATAGGTGAAGGAACTGAGGTCTAATCAGAAGTCCAAACATGTACTCAGGCGCTACCATTGGATTAGAGAGATCATTGGTAAAAATGATGTCAAAATATAGTTCACATTGATCAGAATATATCTGATCCATTGATTAAGCTTATTTTTCAAAAGCGTTTTGTGTCATATGTACCTACCTACGATATTATATACCAAGGTGATTAGCTTTAGTGCAAGTGGAAGTTTATTAGAGAAATGCTCTAAAGGAAATCACCTTTAGTACTTATTTTACAAATCATCTTATGATTAATAAAGGCGTTTTTCATTATTTCGATGTTTATACGTTTATGGATATGATGTTGAACTTAAATTGATTTAATGAAGTCCTTGATACACAACATATCATGGAGGAAATCATGATTAGATAATGAGATTCCTATAATGTGTAATTATATTAGTATCTAAACTTTCCCTAGTCATAAGATTAATGAGATGGGATATCATTAATCCAGATAGACTAGCGCATGTTATATTTCTTGATTAGATCAAGAAGTACATCTCATAAGTTGTAGACTTGAGTTGTTTAGAGTTAACATGTAGATGCTTACTAAGGGTAGTAAGTATAATGGATTGATCAACTATGAGACAATCATATGAATATTCTATTCCAGTGTCAATGATAGTCTCATCATAAAAATGGTAAAAGTATCCTTTGACTTGAGGTGCTCAAGAATATCTTGGATACTGATCCTATGCCTTTGAATCCATTCATCGATGCTTTTCAGGGGTTACTTATAGGGTAATGATTAGGTACAACTTGAGGTATTCGGACGTAATTGAGTAGCCAATAAAGGATTCACCAATCCTGATAGAAGAAGATGATTCCCGCGACCTCTTGTCGGGTCATTACTTCAGAATCTCTGGCTAGAGAATATATGTGTCATGAAGAGGGGTGTTTAATGATACATAGAGTAATGAGATCATTAGGACAAGATCTAATAATGCTTGGACTAGATGTGACGTAGTCAATCTAATGGGAGTTGACACTTTGACCATACTCTTAACTAAGTGGGTTATAGATGGAGAAAAGACAATTGCATAGCAATATTGCATATGGAAGGGTTCGTAATAAAACCACTGACTTTTCAGTCAATTGAGGGTCATGACGTGTTGCTAGATACTGGCCTTGACTTACTTGAATTAAATGTTAATTCAAGTGCCCAACATAGCCAAAAGCCAAAAACCTAATGGGTCACACACATAAGAGATATGAAGAACGAGTAATATGGTGTTGACTGGTGATTCAAGATATGAGAGACTGTTTCGAGATTGTAACTTGATATGATCATGGGAGAAAATGTTACATGTAAAGGATTAGAAACAAGTATTATTGTCTTCTATTAATGCATGCTATTCATGGTTATCAACTTCCCTTAACTTCCATTAATGCATGTTATTCATGGTCATTAACTACCCATAACTTCCTTTAATGCATTTTATTTATGACCATTAACTTCCCATAACTTTCCATTAGTGATAGGGATTATGGAAGGCCAAATGGTGCAAGAAATTGAGATGATTTTCGTGCATCTTATGTAAGACACAATTGAAAAAGAAAGTTTCTTTTTCTTACACACATTTTTTCTCTTTAACTCTCTTAAGGGTTCTTGTCTTTGCTAACACAAAGAAAGATTTCTAGCCATCTCCTACTAATGTTTCATCCTATTTGTATGGATTTTCATTAGAAATAGTATATGTTGATCGTTGTGATCCACGACAACCCAACATGGAGAAGATTAAAGAACGAAGGAGATCGTTAGAAAGGTATACAAACATCTTACATTTTATGTTTTTGTTTTTGTATATCTATATGTATGAGTAGATCTAGTTTTTAAGGTTTTGTTTTATTACCGCTACATATGTTTGATATATCTTATGTATGAGATACATGATTGGAACCTAACACAAGACAGGGAAAAATAGATCTTTAATGTTTAATCTTGAAATCAAAGTTTCTACCTTTTATTAAATTATTTGTTCGTTATTAGTTTATTTAATTTTTTCAGTTTTTATTATTTTGAATTTTATTCTTAAACAAAATACAACCTGAATTAAGTGATGCCTAATCATTATCTCTATGGGACGATATTCGCTTTTTACTACAAGAAACGACTACTTATAGTTTTTAACGTAAAGTAAGTAGTTTATTTTTGCATTCAACATGCAACTTTAATGTAGAGGGACCTAGAGGTCAAACTTGTCAATTTTATTATAATCAGTTTAACAATTAATAATTCAATATTTTTTATAAAAATGATGCTGATCAAGATGAGTCATTATGATTTTTATTTTGATTATGAATTGATTTTTTATGAAAATAGTTATGAGTTTTGATTATTTAGTTGATGTCAATTTAGTATATTGATGTTGAGAATGGATACTTTATTTATATTATAAGACGTAGTGTTTAATTTGTATATGTATTTAATTAAACTTGAATTATGATACTTGGTGTATAATTTGTAAATGCATTTAGTTATTATGATTTCCTTTCTAGCATTTTCATTACCCCACATATAAAAACAGAAAGAAAAAAAGAAGAAGAAGAAGAATAGTATGTGAAGAGAAGATTGTAAGTAATTACACTATACTAGCTTTATACCAATAAAAAGGTCAAAGTTAAAAAGTGGTGCTAGTAGCTATTTGAGATAGTGACATAGTTGAGCAACCAAGGGTACTTATAACAAGGTATTTACTCTCGCATCAAAAGGCTATATTACTTTTCAAAGAATCTTCTAAATGTTCCTTTGTTGTTTAAATTTGGTTTTTTAAGAGGTAAGAAATTTTTTGAAGATTTTAACATTTTCATATGTTGTCTCACCTTATACATTAAGGGGAATGGTGTGAACTTGATAACTGGTTAATTTTTCTTATTTTTAGGTTTATATTTAGTGCATTTCACTAGTTTATTTGAATATTTGATTATTTATGGTACTTAATTTGTTCACATTTTGTTTTTAAGTTATAATTCATTTATTTTGAGTGAAAGGAACAAATTTGGACAAGTTTGAAGTGTTTTAGAGCTTTTTGACCAAGTTATGAAGTTATCGGGTAAGAACGTGATAGGTGTGCATTAGTACATGTTTTTATAAGTAATTGGGATGTGTTTTCTAGCATAATTGTTGGCTATTATTCTAGTTTAGGATTCATTTTGTATGTTTTCATTAAGTTTGATTTTCATTGTTGTTCTTGTGTGTTTGATGTCAATTGAAGATAAGAATTCACTATTTTTGTGTAGGAAAGAAGAGGGAGCAACTTGGAGATTGAACAAAACATTAAAGAAGAGAAGACAAAAAGAGTGGTTTTGTGCCTAATTCCTATGCTCATGGGAATCATGTAAATTCCTACTAGACGTGGGAATTACAGAAGAAATGAAGAATGTCTGTGACCAATTCCTACACTCATGGAAATCAGACAATCTCCCACAGATGTGAGAACTGTAATCCAAGGCAATCGGCGAGGCTTCATTAAACTTAGGGTTTCTGGACTATAAAAGCATCATTAACCCTCCATCTTCAAAAGGGAGGACACTCCTCTATAGAAACACCATCCTTGAGTAAAGAACATATGCTAGGAGCATTTAGGAAGGATTGAAGACAAGGATCATCATCAAGATTGGGAAAAATAGCACATCAAAAACAAAATTCTAGATTTTCTCAAAGAAAAGAAAAAGTTCTCATATTCAATTTTCTGTCACTTTTATTCCCTCTAGTCTTTGTAAAGATGGTTTATTTGAATGTTGATGATGTTATGGAGATCTTGTTATGCCAATTTCATTGAAGGGATTGCTTTAGAACTATTTTGTTAGAACTCCTATTTTATTGAATTGAATTCAATTGTCTTTGTTAATTGCTGTTCTTAATTATCATCTTGTAACAAATCGAGAGAGTGAGTGAGATGAGATTCGTGTAGGATTATACAATGAGAGTTTGTAGCCTGTAGACTAGCAATCACCACATTAATTGAATAGTTAGAAGAGAGATCTCGACTAGTTAATTGATCACCTATAGGATAGTTTAATAACTAGTTGAATTGGTAAAGTCATTGGGTAGGTTAAGAGATCATTCAATTGATTCCCGATAATTCAGTTAGGGACAAATAGTTACACCTTGAGAGAGGGTAATTATTACATTCAAAAATCTAGGGTGAGACATAATTCAATAAATAAAATAGGAGGGAGACAAAATAAGGAAAAAGTAATCTCTAGCATTTAGAATCTTGAATTCAGCTTTTCTGCAATTGTGGTATTGTCCATTGTTTACATTAGTCTTTCAATTTTAATTTAATTTTCTAGATTATTCACATTTAACAATTTCATTTCTTAAACAAAGTTGTGTCTAAATTAAGCAGTGTTTATGTTGGGTCCATGTTTTGCGTACCGGGGCAAACTGGGCCCAGTGTACCTCAAGTTTGCACGCGACCACAACCTTAATCAGTATTGTCCTCTTTGGTACTCGAACTCGAGACCTCAAGGTTTTGTTGCATTTACATGCACGCCACTTACCATCGAGACCTCAAGGTCATGAACAATATCAGTTGTCATGGACAATATCAGTTGTCATGAACAATATCAGTTGCATTTACATGAACAATATCAGTTGTCCCTAATATGAGTTGTCAAAAATTGACAATTCTAAAGAAAGGAAATCATGAATTTAAACCTATATAACCTTACCCAT
>JAOSBN010105040.1:0-11105 GCA_027563595.1 Erythroxylum suave
GAGCCGGTGATCATTCCCGACAAAGGAACCAGGAGATTCCGGGAGCGTTTGGCTGCTCAAAACGGAGTTCAAAGTTCTAAGGGAACCGAATCAGGTATTTTAGTTTTCTCCATTTTAGATCCTTTCACGGACGATCCTGGGTGCGTAGTTAAGCCTGCTCTACGCCCTACAATCAATGGAACTTATTGCAACACTGAAACAGATAAATACATTTGGAGATACTTGCATGATGGGAGATATTCGAATTTGTCTTATAAGAAGTTATTTTTCAAACAACTTCCCAAATTGGCATGGACTAAAGCTACCTAGTCCAATCATCTTCAACTCATGTAGCATTCACACTATGGATCACGATGAAAGGCAGATTAAGAACAGTTGATAAGATAGGCAGAAACATAGACCACCAACTGATTTTGTATATGTAGAGAAGAGGAAGAAGCTAACTGTTTGCCTTTATTTTGACTAAAGGTCAACACGTAACCATTTGTTTCGATTTGCGAGCGTGTCAGGAATTTAAAGTGTTTCCAAACTAGAAAATTAAGGTAAAAAAGATATTGCGACTCGTAATTTCTGACTTATAATCAAACGGTTGTGTATGCTAGAAAGGGATAAAAATCTAACAGAAAGAATTTGCTTTATTACTAAACAATTCGGCAAAACAATGACTAAGAAATTGAAAATAACTAATGACAATTGAAAAGAAAAGGCTAGGCTAAAGAAATAGAAAATTGTCAAAAATAAGCTAAAAGATTTGCTGGGATGCCAGACTTTTGATATGTGAGAGGTTGGATCCTTTCTTTTGCTTCAAAACTTCTATTTATAGCCACCGATGATGAGTGTCCTACTCCAATTCAAACTTGTAATCTTGATAAAATTTTATCCCAATAGATAAAGATAAACTTTGGATAAAACTTTATCTTATCCGATAGAGATAGAGTTTGGGCTGATGTCTATCATCTTTATCATCTTATCTCCTCTTTATCTTGGACTCCTAAACTCCCAATCCAACCCAACTTCTACTACTCCCCTCTTTGCTGGATGCTGGAATCTGATGGGCTAAGGTTAGTGGCTTTCTTCTGGACTTCGAATCATGGGCTTCGATTTTGGGCCCAAAATAGTAAAAATGAGCCGAACCCATTTTTCAGTATAAACAATTGCCCCTGCACCATTGGGCTTAGAGGCATAAGCCCTATGGTGGCCCTTAACTTATTTAGAAAACCATTTAGCCAATGCGTTTGCCTAAAGTAACTTTTGGACGCTTCGACTACCTCAATTTCATGGTTAGCCATTAATTGTTTCCTGGCCTGCTGCAAAATTACTTTCTGGATGGCCCCTGCAGCTACTGACCATCTCTCCTTACTTTCTTGAGCAGTCATTGGCCTGATTGGCCAATGTCTTCTTCCATCGGCCTAGGCGGCCTGATGCTTTTATTCTTCTCACGGGTACCGATTGCTTAAAGTAGCAAATGCTTGTCCTTGGCGAACTTCATCAGTGTAGGCCTACCTTTTTTGTCCAAACCTTCAAAGGTAATTGGTGTGGTTTCTCTATGGTAACAGCAGGCGTCCACCAAATTGACTTTAGCACTGAAAGGATTATTATCTTCCTTAACCATTTTTACGTTGTCGCCATGCCAAAACAATAAGAACTGGTGGAGGGAAGCTGGCACACACATGTTGGCGTGGATCCAATCTCTGCCTAGCAGTAACTTATAACTTGCATTTGTGTTGATTACGAAGAAAGTAGACACATGTTTTGCTCCCCACTGTTATTTGTAGTGGAACTATTCTCAATGTCCTTTCCACATCCTCAGTCACCGCAGTCACCACTAGGTCTGTAGCAATTATATCCTCTCTCTTTTTTTTTCCCAAGTCCTAATAGCACTTTCAAGGGGATCACGTTTATAGCTACTCCATTGTCCACCAAAACTCTGTTCAGTGGCTTTCCATTGACACAAGCCCGTATGTACAGTAGTTTAGTGTTATTCACTGTTAACGGTTTGTCGAACGTCAGAGCTTTGCTCTCCTTGGTGTCTTACATTTTCTTTGAGAGTTCCTCCACTAGATTTTACTCTTCTTTTGTAGCCCAAACTTTTTCTTCGTCTCTTGGCTTGTCTTCTACTTCGTCATCAGGATCAACGGGTCGAAAAATAGCTGGCAACAACACAGAAGTGGCTCCCAGGTAATAGACAAGGACCTCACTAACATTGAAGTAACTGTCTTCCTGTTCCTCGACATCACCATCCTCTGTTGCTTTCCTTCTGAATTTATTCATTTGAGTTCCTCCCTTGCAGTCCTCAACCATCTGCTTGATCATGTTGGCCAACTTCTTCCCTTTATTAAGCATCTTTTGTTTCTCCACCAAGTGAGCCATAATCTGAACTTGAAGTTTCGTTTCCAATTCTTCTTTTTCTGGGAATAGTCTCTCGGCCAACTTATTACGCTACAACCTTCTTTTCTTTGTTTTAGCATTTTTCTGAGCAGCAGTAAGTATTTCCTTTTTATCCTTCCTTCTGCTTTCCACTCAAATCTACTCTCCATCTTTCTTGGGCATCGGTAGCTTGACAAATTTCGGATGACCACTAGTACTGATGGTCACCTGGTCACCGGCTTCACTGTTATTTCTGGTGACCTGGCTACCAATCCTTTCCAGTGCACTGATTCTCTCTTGCCTTTTAGAAGCAATAGTGAGGTCGTCCTTCCTTTCCCACATGTTCCATCCTTTAGGCCTCCACACTTGATTCGTACACTCCTGTCCCCTTTTTTAATTGAGCCACCTCCTCATGTCAACACTTGCTACGTTTACTGCCCCCACTGGGAACAGATTTTTGTCAATGAGCATCACCTCTTCTGGGAACTTGAGAATTTTTTTGTTGATGCGATCCTGAATCACGTTCCTGAAGGCCCAGCACATGTTGGTGGAATGAGTCCACGCGTTATGATATTTACAATAGTCTTTAGCCTTCATCTCCTCCTTGGTGGACAAAATGTGATCTTCCGGCAAAGAAATAAAATCGATTTTCATTAGGTAATCGAAGATTTCAGACGTTCTATTTACATTGAAGATGTACTTGTTCCCCTTTTGTCGCTGTTTTTTTGCATTCCAGGAGACATCTTTGCCCAGTGTGGGCACACTATGCTTCTAATATCAGATATGGCAGCTATAGTACCTTCCGCTTCAGCGTTATGGACTTACTTGAAATAAGTCTCCATAGTCTGCTTTTTCAGGTTACTGTCTTCTTTGAGCAGCTCTTCGTACTCTGTTACCTTCATAGCCAACTTGAAAAAGTCTCTGAAATCCATGCCTTGAAACTTTTTCCTCAACTTCAGGTCCAAACCTTTTTTCGCCATCTTCATAAACTCAGTCTCTGGAATATTGATTCTACAGTTGTTTCTCATTCTTTTGAACCTAGCAATGAAGTCATCCGCCTTCTCTCCAACGCGCTGAGTGAGCCTAGACAAATCTGCGATACTGACTTCGGGCTCACTTCTGTAAAACTGAGCGTGGAAGAGTCTTATCATTTCCTTTAGCAGTGACACGTACCAAGAGAAAGCAACTCCAGTTAACGAATTCGAGAACAATTTCAACAGCAGATACTGGTAGTTGTTGTAGCTAGAAAATTTCGAGCATTGAGTGGTAAACCTCGCTATGTGCTCGATGGTGGACTATCCGTCTTCTCCAGAAAACAATATGAAATCTGGGATTTTTATGCCCCTGGAAAAGGTTACTCTGTCAATGAATTCAAGATAAGATTTCCTAAATTCAGGTCCAACAATCTGATTGAACCCGGGGCCATACAACTCTT
Organism: Erythroxylum suave; assembly: GCA_027563595.1. Classification (NCBI taxonomy): domain Eukaryota; kingdom Viridiplantae; phylum Streptophyta; class Magnoliopsida; order Malpighiales; family Erythroxylaceae; genus Erythroxylum; species Erythroxylum suave. The sequence continues at coordinate 3,803 of JAOSBN010105040.1, forward strand.
GGGCGATCTCACGAAGCGCATCCCTAGTAACATGATCAATCACCTGAGTGTTCTGCCTGTACATTGCTTGGTCCATGGTCACCGGCTGCTGAACGGCCTGCTGACCTGTACCTCTTGGGAGTGCCTGTATCTGGTTGGTCACCAGACTCCCATTGCCTCCGAGCTCTTTTATAGAAGAAGTTTCTCCTTGTTTGACAACCTTGGCTGTCGACTTCTCATTTTTAGTTGGAGTGGCCGTAGGTGCCATTGACTGATATTCTGCGGCCACTGGTAGCTTGCTGGCCTGCGATTCAGTTTGACGTAGTGTCTTGCTTGACTCTCCTCCACCTATGCCTTTGTCTTTCTCTAGCATGGCAGATCTACTGACTGCGGCGAAAATCTCTTCATAGTGTTCAAAAGAGTGTTCGTTTTAGCTGTCAATTTCTCTATGGCCTCTAGAACCTTTATTAAAAGGATCTGAATGTTGCTTGCTTGACTTAACTTAACGGATTGAGGTTGGTCTTCCTGCGTTGCTGTTGCAACATTTTCCATATCATCATCTCCACTAACGAAAATGTCAGTATTCTTACTAGATCTTGTTTTTTGTCATTATGGGTCCCACCAAGCGTGCCAAAAATATATATGCCTTTATTTTGACTAAAGGTCAACAAGTAGCCATTTGTTTCGGTTTGCCAGCGTGTCAGGAATTTAAAGTGTTTCCAAACTAGAAAAATAAGAAAAAAAAGATATTGCGACTCGTAATTTCTTATTTCTAATCAAACGGATGTGTATGCTAGAAAGGGACAAAAATCTAACAGAAAGAACTTTTCTTTATTGGTAAACAATTCGGCAAAACAATGACGAAGAAATTAAAAATAGCTAATGACAATTGAAAAGAAAAGGCTAGGCTAAAGAAATAGAAAATTACCGAAAATAAGCTAAAAGATTAGGCTTTTGATACGTGAGAGGTTGGATCCTTTCTTCTGCTTCAAAACTTCTATTTATAGCCACCGATGATGAGTGTCCTACTCCAATTCGAACTTGTATTCTTGATAAAATTTTATCCCAATAGATATAGATAAAACTTTATCGTATCCGACAGAGAGAGAGTTTGGGCTGGTGTCTATCATCTTTATCACCTTATCTCTTCTTTATCTTGGACTCCTAGACTTCCAATCTAACTCAACTTCTACTACTCCCCTCTTTGTTGGACACTGGAATCTGATAGGCCAAGGTTATTGGCTTTTTTTTTTTTTTTCTGAACTTCGAACCATGGACTTTCTTTGGGCTTCGGTTTTTCAGCCCAAAATAGTAAAAATGGGCCAATCCCATTTTTCGGTGTAAACACTAGCAAACATTTATTCTTCAAATGTCGCTATATTATAAACATATGGAGGGAGTTTCACAACAAATGCACATTAAATGTTGTAATCAACAACCTGGATAGCATACCTGAAGGTTAAATTATATAAACAGCATCGCATGTAAATGCTTTTGGATAGCTTTATCTTCAACAATCATAGCTATATGAGACTAGAAGAATTTCTTCACATTTCTGTTAGGATATATGTTATATATCTAAGTAATTAGTTTTGGCATTATTTGTTAATTGGACATATAAGATATTAATTGGATAATGACTTGGATTCAAAAGCTATATATGGATAATCTTCTACTTGAAAAAGAATCCTATCTTGGTTTGAAGTCTATCTTAAGAGGGGGTGTGATATATCATATGTGTGTGAAGTTTAGGTGTTGCTAAAGGTTTTTTGGATGTGAGATAACATTGCTGGAATTTTGAAAAAGGTGTGGCCAAGTGCAGAAAATTAAATGTGTGCAATGGGCATTAATTACATACGGATGAAATAAAGCTTATGTGATTTTTGTGGATTGAAGAAAACAAAGGGATGTGGTTGTTGAGTGTTTGGTGTGGGACTCTTCTTGCTTGAGGGTGTTGGTGTCATACATGTCTCCAATTAATAGCTGAAGCGAATTTCTTGCATTGTGAAATAGTAGTGCTTGTGCGTTTCATGGTTAATCAAGAAAGATATACTGCTGCAACATTACATGGGATATAGCTGAATAAAATTTATGTGATGAGTGAGATAAATCAATAGTGCAGTGGCCTTGAGTGGGAGTTCTGGCAATCAAGAGTGTAGTGGCCTTGCGTGGGTTGTGAGTTCGTGTCTTCATATATACCGTGGGTTTTATAAAAGGATGTGTGGGCGTTAATTGGTTTAAGGCTTTAATGAGACACACGACTGTGTTTATGAGTGAGCATTGTGAGTGCCTTGGACATTGGGTCGATTGATGGGTTATTATTGAAGACGTGGGCTGTTTGTTTGTGTTCTTTGGTGTTGTGTTCCTTGCTTGATTGACAACAATTAAAGAGTGCAGTACATATTTTCTAAATGAGAGATTCATTGCTTTGTATTGCTCATGTTGGACTATCATCCTTGTGGAGTGGCTCACGGATGGATTGATTGTTACTGCGACGACTTTCAGATTTATTTTAGTGGAGTTGAAACTTTCGGAAAGTTGTTCCTCTATTTTATCTTAAGTTTATTATCGTTTTCGTTTCTAGTTATTTTAATTACTTAAGTTGTTTGTTTAATTATCTTTATTAAATAGTGTGAGTAAATCCACTGTCGAGGTTAGTACGAGGTGGTCATACTATTGAGTGTGAAATTCTTTCATAAGAAGTGAGGGTGAGAGATAGTGTCAATGGTTGAGTGGCGTCGGCTCAGTAAAGCCTTAGGTAAATCTATTGTACTTTGGTGAAACTGATTAAGTTGAATGAGGGCCCCGCAGATGTAGACAAAGAGTACCGAACTGCGTTAACAAATCTCGATGTTGATTTATTTTTGGTTCTATTAATTTTTCTGATTTTATTTGTTTGCTAGAAATAAATTGGAAAGTTTGCGAAACTATTTACCCTGTGATTTTTCAATTTCAAGAAAAAAGGACCACTCAAGAGCAGTTGTATAACCAATTGGTACATATCAGCTTACAAGGACCGAAGTTCCAGCACGTACAATGCCTATTTACATATTGGAACGTGTGAATTGCTTAGAACTATGGTGAAGCAGTTTAAAGCAAAGTGAGGACAGACTAGGTATGCTGGTGAAAGGCTCCACAGAAGCGATTTGGTACCGCAGAGGTGGCTTTGAAATTGAACATGACGATCTTACGCATATTTAATAAAGATGAAACCTTCTAGCTAGTACATGAGAAACAGGTTTTGTTAAAATTTGTGAGTTCTTATTCTTTATCTGGATTTGAGGATATTATTAGCAATTTCGGAGGCATTTTTGGTGAAAAAGAAGCTTTATTGCTTTTGGGCATGGATGTTCTTGTACGCTGTTGTATGAGAGCGTACAGAAAAATTGCTAATTCGTTTATACAAGCTAAGGGAATTCATATATAAGAAATATGCTCTTTACATATCATTTGAAGTATTTGTTCCTACAACGTTTTTAATGGTTTTTATTTTGCTAATTGGGTTAAAATATTTATTCGTTTAAGAAATAATCCCACACGTCTTTGTTTATAGTAGAACTGTTTGACCGTATCAAACAGTTAGTAATCAGCTCTACGTAGTAGCGTAGTCGCTTGTACCTTTTAATTTCTTGCTATTACTTGCGTTTATTGCAACTAGAAATTAACGAAGCCATCTATTACTTGTGCCCTTTAAATTTGTTCAGCGAAGTCATGCATGAATTTAGTTTCAATTATGCTACTGCAGCCCTTTAAATTTGTTCAGCGAAGTCATGCACGAATTTCAATTATGCTAGAGTAACATGTGCTATTACTTGTGCCCTTTAAATTTGTTCAGCGAAGCCATGCATGCGCATGTTAATGTAGCATAATTGAAACTAAATTCTTAATTCATCACTCTGATATCACAGGGGACATATCTCTCCCACACAAGCAACCACACACAACCACAAGGTCTCACAAGTGTGGGCAAAGGCAGAGACAGGGAATCAGGGGATAAGTACTTCCAAAGTACGACTAATGTCCTAGACATATGATAACCATCCCTCAAACATCACCTCACTGGAGATCATACGCTCTCAAAGGCGACTTGCAAGCTACTGGTATCATAAGTTTCCAGGTATGATGGACGAGACAAACGTGCCCTAACATGCCCCCTTGGCTTCAACGGACGAAAACTCTCATCTTTCCTCTTAGGAAACCTTACTCCCTCAGTAACTACCTCTTTCTCCGTTAAGTTCTAATCTCATACAGCGGAATTGTTTGGCAGAGAACAGTCCTAGACTGTTGTATATATGTTCTAATACACAAGATCCTCAGAAGAGGCGAGTGTAGAGCATACTTGTCCTATACCACGTCAGTATAACACTATAAGACTTGAGTTTTAAGGAAAAAGAGAGAACTTAAACAAACAAAAGAAACTTCATTGAAGTAAAACCTTCCAAGATCTGCTTACAAATGAACAAGAGGCTTGCTTATATAGGCAAGCCCAGGGCTAGAAATGGAAAACACCTAGGGAATCTGATCATTACACTTTTTGCAAAGCAAATGACTTTAACAAAAGTAAAGCATCTACTTTCCTAAAGCAAATAGTAAAAGTAAACCTACTTTACTTTACAAAAAGTCTTAAAGCAACTTTCTGACAAAAAAGGAATCTTGAATATGGTTGTGGGAACCACACAGAAACCTTTAATATTTACTGATTGCTTTAAGTCTCAATCTCCTCAAAAGGTGAGCTTCTGATGTGAGGAGGATCCAAGGCAACCATCTTTATTTGTCACGAATTGGTTCGTGCCATGATTGCAGATTTGATGGAGAGTTTGGATCACTTGAGCTGTCATTAGATGTCTTTCGTTTATTTCTTCACAGCTCAATCTGAGTTAACTCATGCAGGAACTTATTCATCTCAACTTCCGTAGGATTAGGATCCTGAGCATCTTGGAAGACAGAGTGGTCTGGTTGAGAGGGACCTGCAATGTCAGAGGCTACTTCATCTATGTCATATTGAGGACTGTTCGGACCAGGCATATCAACTTCTGGTGCTTCTGGCTCACCAGATATAAATTTTCCAGGATAAGGTCCAACAGAAGTAGTAAGTACTGGTGGTTCATTCCAATGATTAATCTCTTTGAGGAAATCTCGAAGAGCTATAAAGACACGATTCTGATATCTGGGCCAATACAGAGATGTATGATAATACTTCACATGTGGTTCAGTATAGAGTTCACCAGTAGAAAGTTCACGATATGGACGGTGGATAATGGAAAAGCTCCTAGCACATTGTCGCCTTTCAGAAGAAGTACGAAGACGATGCTGAGAGATGATGATAGCACACTATCGCTTCCATGAATCCAATGGTTGAAACCATTCAAGAAATGTCCATAATAAAGAACTTGCATTATTATGATCACAGAGATTCTGATAAAGTTCCATAGGAGAAAAGGAAATGGCACAGGCATAAAGAGAAGATAATGCCCATAAATACCACAATGTGTTTTCTGTGAAAGGATCTGATAAGGTTAACACATGGAGGTATGGTGCCCTTAGATTGAACATAATAGGACTACCAGGTAAGCCACGCTCAGCAAGAGTATGATGCAAATAATAAAACAAACTCATTTTACGAAGAGTTGTGACTTGGAAGATGTCTGTAGGACGTCGCAAGAGAGGAGGAAAAGATCTCTTCGTAAAAGCAAACAGAGAAGATGAACTAGCCATAAGTAGGAAACTAATTAACTCCTGAGATAAACAAAAACTAGGTTGGCACACATATTTATAGAGAGAAGAAGTATAAACAGACCATGGGTAAGGAGGTGCAGAGGTCCATGGTGGATGATGTGTTAGCAAGGTAGCAGTGTTAGATAGACTAGGCTGTCGTTTTTCAAGAATCTGTGAAGATAAGAGCTGATGACAGGCTTGTTTCAGATGCTTGACAGCTGTAGTTTGTTCCGTTGTCCAAGACGGTGGATTCTTACGTAAGAGCTTAGATAAGCATGAAGTATATTTGGCCACGTGTGGGATAAACTCTCTGATATAATTCACAATCCCGAGGAATTGTTGTATCTGTTTAATTGTGAGATGTTCATCTGGAAATTGCAATAATTCATTTACAATATGTGGACCGGGCTAGTAGAATCCATTTTTAAATTGCATACCCAAGAATTCAATATCCATTACGCCAATAGTGCTTTTTGAGGCCAAAAGCATGATTCCATACTGCTGTGTCAGATCCAAAAATTTGGATAACAGGGCCTGGTGTTCCTCATGGGTCTTTGAGAACAGTAAGATATCATCAATGTAGATCAGTGCACTGTTGAGGATAGGTTGATAGATCTTTGTTATGGACCTTTGAAACAGTGATGGGGCTACCTTAAGTCCAAATGACATAACAGTCCATTGGAACTGTGCATTAGGGATGCAAAATTCAGTCTTTTACCTTTCATCTGGGTGAATACCCAGTTGCCAAAATCCTGCCTTTAGATCAAACTTTGAGAAGATAACAGCTTCCTTTAGATATAGTACCTGTGTATTAATGTTGGGAAGTGGAAACTTATCATCTTGCAGGAAAGCATTTAGAGGCTTGTAATCAATCACGAGTCGTTTCTTTCCACGACGTTGCTCTGAACGTTTATTGACATAAAATGCTTGACATGCCCAATCAGACTTTGTAGGCTCAATTAATCCTTGCTTCAAGAGAATAGCACACTCATCTTGTGCAAGCTTCAAATCTTCAGGGTTCATCCCTAGATGAGTTGCTTTTGTGGGGTTGACATCCTCATTCTTCTTAAATGGTAGACTTATGAAAAAGTCAGCATTTTTCCATAGAGGATTTGGATGAGTAAACTGTGCATGTGATTCTGGACAGTATTCCAACGGTTTATCTCGTATGGCAGTATACTGTGTTGGAACCGAGCTGAGTTCAAACACATTAGTAAGAGCAGTATATGGACTAAACAGGTTACGATACCTGAGGCCTGTGGGTAGGATCTGTAAGTGTTGGGCTTTGGTGTAAACATCCATACCAATTAGAATGTCTGGGCCCGGTAGATTGCTTCCAAGAACATGGGTCCATACTGTACGCTTAGGAAAGAATCTTATGCCGATTCTCCTTTTTGTAATAAGCCCTACTTTGAAGGAATTACCATCTGCTGCTGTGAAATACTCATCATGGTTGGTCCATGATTGATGATCGTACGACTTGATCTAGTATCCATAAACCCAATAGCTCTGATGGGTCGATTGTTGGAACTCCTCCCCGGTGAGGTACGAGTCCGACGTCCTACGTGACATCTGAACGCGTATCCCACGAGGGAGGAATTCCTCACCA